>RCUC01069079.1:0-17218 GCA_003697995.1 Taxidea taxus jeffersonii
GTTAAGCAAGAAAATCATCTTCAAAGCCAGGCATTGTTGAAAAGGAAGGGGATTTTCTAAATTCCTTTAGCTCCCATTAGTATATCAAGAGACATACCTGGTGGAATAGATCCTGGAGATTTATTCTGTGCCATCAGGATGGGATGTCAAGGTGTAGAAAACAGGCTATGTTCAACCTAAGAGGTTGGATGAAGAAAGCAAAGGGGACAGGCAGACAAGGAAGCTGGGTGGGGCCTGAGCTCTCCTCTCAGATCCTAAGCCCTGGGACAGGGGGCACAGTAGACAGATGGAGGGGAAGGCAGGGAATGTCCAGAGACTAGAGACTCACTCTGTGTCTCACTTCTCAGGAGAGAGGCTACAACCCTCGAGAAGTCACTGCCAATATGGTGCGAGGCAATGGGACAACAGTGGAAGAAGGTAATCAGGCTTGTTAGCCTATGACAACGCTCTAGGTCACTAGGGTTCCTAGAGGGCATGTGGGGAACCCTAGGGTACCGGGGTATGAAGGTGGGATGATGGGATGATGAAAACTATGATCAGGATAAAGAGGCCATGATGGGCCCTGAAACCAGGAGAAATGGCCAGAGAAAAGGCCAGGTGGATATTGATCCCAGGACAGCGGCCAGGCCAGTCCTGCCCCTCTGATTCAAAGATCCAGAGAATCCCACATGGTCCCCTTTTTCCTCTCCCACCACATAACATGAAGTCTCTTTAACCACCCTGCAATAGAAAATGAGCTTTTACCTTTGGAGGGCAAGATGTTTAAGGGGGAAAATCAAACTAGTCCCAGAAAGGAATTGAATTTCTAATAACTGAATTATTTAAATTAAAATGAGAGCATTTAAATTGGAAGAGACTCAGATATTGCTAATTGGCAAGGTTGGGGGGGTTGCCTAAGGAAGCTCAGACCAGCTTGATATTGCACATCTGGGTAGAGCGTTAGTGTATTTGAGACGCTGTTACATCTGTATTCCTTGCTGCTCCTTACCCTTCTATTGAGTGTACACACGTCATCCTCCTTCAAGTCAAAGCAGATTTGGTGTTTGGAAGTGTCCTCCGGGAAGCCTAGGGGCACGAGAAACTTTCTTTAATGTCCCAAAAAGGCAATAGCAATTTGAAGTTTGCAAGATATCCTCTTGAGAAGTCCTCAATGCTCACATCACTTGAATTAAAATCAAAGCTGCAGGAAAGACTAGCTGAGCCCCACTGTGCTTCGTGTGGAAGTGGAGGTCAGCATTCTTTGAGGGAGAGGAGAGTGTTGCCAACTATCGGTGGGGGGAGAGACGTGGAATGAAAAATCACAAGAGCCCAGCTCCCTGACAAAGTCTCCATTGAGCCCACGACGTGTTGAAGCAAACTAGACAGACTCAGGCTGGCACGGGAAAGGAAGACGAAACTTTGTGATGTAACTGGTGATCTTTGGGGCCAGGGCTCTGTCTGGTGGACAACTGTGCTCCCACCAGCTATAGATCTGTTCAGGCCATCAGTGATGCGGCCGTGTGCACATATAAATGTGGCCCTGGAAGAGCCCAAGGACCCACTTAAGGACAGCTAACAGCAAAAGTTCAAAAGCAACGCTGAATAGGCAGGGGGCGGGGCAGAGGACCGAGTCGGAAAAGTGGTTGCACGTGTTGGGTCATGTCCAAGGTGCTTAACTGTTATAGAATGCCCACTTTATTGTCCTGGGCTGTGTTACTAAGGTGCCCATACTGAGAAGCAGCTCTTGCCTGCCTCTGCCAGACCTCATTGATTTTCAGCAAAGTTTCTGAAAATTATGCCCGGTACCTGGAGGAGCCTGACTTCTTGCAAAGGTTCAACGGGAGGTAACCGGCCAACTTGAGCACCCAAGATTCAAGTACGATCTGCTCTGTTTTACGGCTGAACATCAGATGTTCGACAAACAGTACAGACTCATTTAGAATAATAGTTCTTCCTTTCACCAGCGGGCCACCCAATTCCAATCAGTGTGTGAAATTCATTTCCGTTCCAACAGGGGTGCATTCTGTTCTGGTGATGTCGGTCAGATGGAAGGGAGCCGAGCCGAGCCAGCCTGCAAGAGTGTGGAGCGGGGTCCACCTGCCTGAGAGGGTAAGAAGTGAGGCTTAACGAGGAGCCAGCTCTCAGGGCAGAGTGGGGTTTACTGGAAGTAGGAGACTTCCTGAGGAATGTATAACAACGTGTAACTGAGCTGGTCAACAAGTCTACTCAAGGGCAGCTCAGTGCTTAAGGACAGGCAAGTAAATAGTGAAATAATGATGCATGGACCTTAATCCCATCAGGAGTGCCACCAACAATTCATAGATTCAGAGAGCAGGGAGCAAAAGGGGAAAGAGCCACTGGTTTAGTAAGATAAATCCTTAGGAAGGAAGTCATGCGTTCCATGCACGTTACTGTCATAGGCTGACATACTTGAATGTGATGGTTAATTGCTGGGTCATATGTGTCCACCTGACTGTGTCACAGGGAGCCCAGATGAGACAGTTTTTTCAGGGTGTGTCTGTGAAGCTGTTTCTGGACAAGATTAGTCTTGGAATCGGTGAACTCAGGAAAGTGGATTGCCTTCCCTGGTATGGCTGGGCACCATCCAAACCCTTGTGAGCATGAATAGAATGGAAGGTATAGGAAAGAAGAAGTCACCCCTTCTTCTTCTTCCTGTCTGCCTGCTTCAGCTGGGACATGGGTCTTCTCCTGCTCTTGAACCTTGAGCTGGAAGTTAGATCTTTGGCTCCCCTTGTTCTCAGCTCCTCCAACTCAGATTGAATTATACCACTGGTTTCCCTGGGTCTCCCATCTGCCAAGTAGATCATGGGACTTAGCCTCCATAATGTGTGGATTAATTCCTCATGGTAAGTCCCTCTCTTATACATAAGCATGCACTGATTTAGATACAGATACAGATAATTCCTACTGGTGCTGGTTCTCTGCAGAAGCCGAATACAATTCATTCACAAACTCCTATTTTGCACAGGAAACGGTATCAGAAATCATCTTGTCCAACCCATTCAGGCTTCTATACACAATTGATGGCATGTCCTGTGGACTAGGTAAAAAGAGGATGAGACTTTGCTTTCAGTGTGCTCTTATTTAAGACGATGTCGTATATTCTATGTCACAGAATCATAGATTCTTCAAATGCAGAGAATGAAAAAAAATCACCACATCTGATCCCCCCCCATTTTTTTAAAGACTCTAATCAAAATATTCCTATCAAACAGTCCTTTGACACTTGCTGCTCACACTTTTAGCCACTGGGAACTCACTACCTCTAAGAACAGCCCATTCTATCTTTGAAATTATGGTTATTATGAATGACGAAATCACTCTTGGGAATTGCTTCTGTTTTGTTTTTGTTAGCTGTCATTAGCCAACTCCTTGAACACTAGACATAGGCTATTTTTTTTTTACCATTCTCTGCAAAATATTATATGTGTATACACAAATGCACGCACTCAAACACAGAACCAGCTAGTATAGAACTCCCAAATTAATAGGATTAATTCGGAGTTGATTGCACTATGGGTGTGTTTACACACACACAAGCACACATATGCACGCATCTTGTTACTCTGGTTCTTAAATTGTCATCAAGAATGGTTTATTTATTCAACCACTGGCTGCTCTTTTCTTTGGAAATTATTAACAGACCCAAAGAGTTTTGTGTGTGTGTGTGTGTTTTGTTTTTTTTTAAAGCTCACCAATTTGCCTTGGGGCAGAAAAAATTTGAGCACCATTTATCATTTTGCCAAAATAAGTAAGCCTTGATAAGGTGAGTACACATCAGTTGCTTGAGTTAATACTGCGAATGTTGGCACAGACACCACTCATTCATTGTCTGGGTACTGGTGGACCTGGCCGGTTCATAGACTCTCACCTCAGCCTATATCCAAATCATCTGTGTGCATGCTTCTAGCTATGTGTAGGCTTTCCCTCCAAGAGTTATCCCATGGAACAAGGGTTACCGGGCTCATCGGCATCTCTGAGAGATTAAATACTTTGCTCCCGACCATATTTCCCCATTTGTAACACACTGACCATAAGACACGCCAGTGTGTTAATATCACCTTTCGGTGGGCGCCCATACGTTTAATGGACACATCGGCTGTAAGACGTCACGATCTCAGAAATGGTGAGGGGTGGGCAGGGAGCATTTGTTGAAGTGAAGGGAATGCACCGTTTACTTTCCTGAGCCTCAGAGACATAAAATGCAAGGAAGTTTTCCAACGGCAGCACCACAAAGAGGAACGAGCGTGGGTTCGTTTGGGGGGGTCTGCGTTCTGTAACTCACTCCATCCCCCCGCCCCAGCTGTTTTCCCAGGGTCCCTGCTTCTCACGCACCATGTGCTTTTCACCTCCGTTAACGTCTTCTCCTGGGCACGTTTACTTCGTCGGCGGCTTTGATGTTTGGCGGTGGTGCTGAGCTGATTCCAGCCAGCCCAAACTCCAGCCCTCCTCGGAAAGGGTCTCATGCGTGTTTCTTTTCGATTCCGAGGCTGGTACATCCCCCAAACCAGCTGCATCAGGAGAGAACAGCCCATGAGTTACGGACATAAATAGCGTTGGGGAAGATGGACCTTCACATGGACAGATAAATAAGTGATAGCAGGGAGACGAATAAGAACTCGGGAATAAATAAGTGATAATCCCCAAGAAAACTTTTCTTCTCCCCAAATCAGCAACCTGAAAACTTCAGAGTTACTTTCTTTCCTCCGTAAGAAAGCTCTCCAGAGTTCGTCCACAGCCCCATCATGTACCCCAGCCGACGGTCTAGCAAACCCGAGGCGGCTAGGCCCCATTGCCCAAGTTTCTCTGTGAACATCAGTGTGGTTCGTAGATGGTGAAAAGCACACTCTTCCTGAGCCAGCTAGAGGTCAAGGCTGGGCATGGGGCGTCTCTTTTCCCTTGAATCAAATCTGTGAGACATTTGCTTAAAACCCTGCTAGGAAATTAAGAGCAGGTCAGAAGCTCTCCGGGTCACTATTTTTGCCAATTCATTGGCAGTCCCTTCCCGGGCTTTGTTCAGCTAATTACTCCTCCCAGATACTTGTATTCACCACATGCAAATTATCACAGAAGGGAGCTTTTTCCCCCCTTCTATTTTTTTTTTAAACATACACTTGAATTATACTCTTCTGACATCAGCTTCCAGCCCCACTGAGGGGTTTCCAACAGCCTAATAACAAACAGATTAGAGGCCAGAAAAGCATGTATATTCCTCGAGTCCTTCCCTGCGTCCAGCTGTGAGGCTGTTCCGATCAGAGGAGGAGGCCAGCCCAGGCTGCGGCTCCAACTCTGATGTTAAAATGGAAACTCGGTGTGAAGGCCCCGGGGGGATTCCAGAACACTAACTCCGTTGCCCATCCGAAATGGAGAATATTCCTCCATTCTGTTCCCGCTGGTATCAGTTCCAAGTTGGAAAGCGGCCTCCTCTCCGAATTCAAGCTGGGGCCGGAGTGGAGCAAGGCTTCTCAGATATTATAAGCCAGTGTGAGCTCAAAAAAGAATTCACTGCTCAAGGCCAAATAGCTTCAAAGCTAATAATCCTCCAGAGTCGGTGTGAGAGTGCCGCAACTGTCAATGTCAACTGACACCATGCATGGGGAGAGCGGAACTTCAATGGTGACATCATGGTGGAGAGGGCAGAGGGCAGCCGCCGTGGAGGGAAGTGCCGGGGCCCTTCAGATCTTGGAAACCTGTGAGGATTTATCTGGACTAACGTGTCTCCATGTAGTCATTGCAGTCTTAGGCTCCTCTGATTAAGGATTTAACGTATTCAAAGGGTTTTGGCAGCCTCGAGATGACACGTTTTCGGGAGCTCGATTGGATTCCATTATCTCCTCCTCTCTTCTTCTGCAGACGTGCCCCCTCCTCCCAGGCCTCCAGACCAGCTTTCCCCAACGAGAGGCTGGCCAGCTGGGGGTCCCTTTTGGCCCCCATCTCCCCTCCCCTTTGGTTTCTGCCTGCGTTTTGTTTGTCAAGCAGGTCCAGCCGCCCTTCTGCCCTAGAGCGTTGGGATGCAGCCCTTGGGGGACTTGAGCGGATTCCTCCAGGGCTCCTCTGGGCCTCACAGAACCTCCTTACCCCGCCTTGTGGTGGGAGGAATGCAGGATCCCGTTAGAATACACCCAGAAATATATATATGGTCAAGGTCATAGTTCAGAAGAATAAACTTCACAGAATCCTCGGGGGGAGTAGAGAGCGGGGAAGCAAAGCTCAAGGCAGGAACAGAAGGTCAAGGAGGGATCTTACCAGCCTCCCCCACCCTACCTCCGGCCTATGAGGACAAGGCAATTCAACTCCGCCGGGGCTTACAGTCCGTAAATGAGGCTATCGAGGACTCATCACAAAGCCCGAGCCTGTCTGCCAGGCACCCGGGGCACCAGGTAGTGACGGCAATACTGGGTCAGCCGGGTCAGTGTTCCTGCAGCTCATTGACAAGAACAGAGTCCAAGTCAGAGAGACCTGAACTCCAGTCTTGGTCTAACTAGCTGTGTGGGCTTGACAAGAGCCTTCCCCTCTCTGTGCCTCAGTCCTAATCTGAAAAATGGGAGTAATGCCTCAGAGGGTCAAGGTTAGGGGAAGATTACATACAAAAATGCAGGTGCATCGCTTAGCATAATGGCTGGCCCAGTCTATGTTCAATAAATGTGAGCTGTTAGCATTATTAGTATGATCATGGGCACTCAAAGAGTTTTTGCCTATACCTGAAGGAATTAAAAATACTGGAACTTGAGGGGACCATAGAATCACTTCAGAGGGAAGAAATAAAAATTTCTATAGATCACACTGCACGCAGCTTTCCATACGATGAATGTCAGTCCATGTAGAGATTGGTCCTTGCAAGTGTGGTCCAAAGGAATGTGTCTGGAGTGTCCAAGGAGTCCGACTCAGGAATGAGAGCCTGGAATACTTCTCAAATTCCCCAGTATCTGTCCTGGTTCTGACTCTGGGTCTTTCCTTCTCCTTTGTTTCAAACTTCAGTTTTATATCAACCTTATTGGAGCACAACTGACACACAGCCAATGCACACATTTTAGGTGAGTTTTGGAGTTTTGGCAAATATAGTCACTTGCGTAGCTACTAGGACAGTCAAGGTCACGAATGATAACCCCATACTGGGAAGATCTCTCTTACTCCTTGTTAGTTATTGCCCACACCCGTTCCCCAGTCCCAGGCCACCGCTAGTCTACTTTCTGTATGTTAGATTTGCCCATTCTTGGTCTTCAAATAAATAAAAGCAAAGAGTGTGCATTCTTTTGTGGCTGGCTTCTGCTCGCTACAATGTTTATAAGATTTGGTGTTCTGCTGCCTGTACTAGTAGTCCGGTCAGTCTGAAATGCTGAAAAGGACTGCCCTGTATGGACGTACATGTTGTTGACCCATTCAATTTATTGATGTATGTTTGGACTGCTTCCATGCTGGGGCTGGTACAAAGGGAGACACTATAAACACTTACTACCTGTGTTTTCATTTCTCCTGGGTAAATACATACAAGTGCAATGTTTTAATTTTAAAAGAAACTGCCAAGCAGTTCTCTGGGGCAGTTACCCCCATGGCATCCCTGCTCTCGAATATGGCTGCACATCGTGGCCCAGAGCGGGCTGTCAAGGGAGGGGACCGTGGGAGGAGTTTGCCCTCCCTGGGGAATAATATCTTATCACTGACATTGTTTAGAACTGCTGATGCGTGGGGATAATCCAAAACAAATTGGCTTCGAGTGGTTCTGTTATTGTTCCCTGCCCTGGACAGACTGCTTACACGGCCCCGCCCTTGGCACAACCACTGTCCGCCAACAGTTGGTGTAGTCATTCTCTTAAATCGTGGCTGCCTTCGTGCCGGTGTAGTGGCACCTTACTGTGGTTGAATTTGCCTCTCCCTGATGGCTGATGAAGTTGAACTTACATACTTTCTTCAGTGAGGTGTCTATTCAAATCTTTGCCTTTTTTTAATTGAGTTACTTGTCTTCTTATTATTGTGCTATGGGAGTTCTGTAGGTATCCCAGATGTAAGCCCTTTGTCAGGTACATGTATAGTGAGTATTCCTCCCAGAGCGTGGCTCCTTAACCCTTTCCTTTCTGCTATTCCTTATTTGACTGGCCTACATGGACATCAGCTTTCTGCCTTGACACCTACAGTCTAGTAAGTACATTTCTACTGTAACTAAGAGAACCGCAGAAGTCACGGGTTCCGCAACACCACTAACGGGAGGAGGCACTCCTCTCTCTTCCTTCCCAGGTTGGTTTTTGCTGCTACTGGTACTGTGGTTGCCCATTTATAGACTCCAGCTCAAATTGGGAAGCTCTGCCCCACCGCCCACCCCCGCCCCGGAACCTGTTGCTGCTGTGAACACACTTCTGCCTTCCCTTCTTTCCTACTCCCATCCTTGTCCATCTTAGTGCCTCGAGTGGCCTTTTCCAGTGCTTTGCTCCAAAATGTCCTGCCCTCCCCTACGGCCCCATGTCCACGAAACCTCACACTGGGTTTCATCTTCTTGATGAAAACCAGAAAAAAGTGTTTTCTACCCGCTTCCTCTGTTCACGGCTTCCTCCCCAGCTGTGGATACAGGTGTGTTGATCCATTCCTTTCTTCATATCCATGCATAGAACCTGGAACCTGAGTTGGGCCATTCGAAGCCACAATATTCCCTTCCCCACGGAGCCATTATGGGGAGAGTGGGGGGCAGGGGGAGGCGGGAAGCCAGGTCAGAGTCTTCCCAGGGAAGCAGAGACCTCAGGCACCTTCTAACACGAGGCCGTGAGGAGGCTGTGCTGGTTTGTAGTGGTGCGATTCACGAATAGGCTGTGGCTGGCAACAGAAAGGAAGGTGGGTGGGAGGCAGAGCCACCAGGACCTGTAAAAACCGGCCCACGTGCCACCGGTGGATAATGTCAGCCTCGCACTGGTAGGTAGATTGTGAGGATTCAAAGAGATGCTACATAAAAGGCACTTAGTATGATGTCTGGCACCAGATAATTGCTCAGGAACTGTTAGCTATTGGATCGAGATCCCTTTTATCTGACGCAGTATGGACTGGTGTTGGTCGGTTAATGGAAAAAGTTGGTTGAAAAGAGAAATCCGAGAAAATTAGGCTACACACCTTCAACATTTTAAGTTAAAACATATACATGTACAACCACTCCCTGGTCTTTGATGTGGATCCAACGCCTTTCCTTTGACTGTGTGTCGTGGATGGGCGTGTCCAGCCATCTTTCCTGAGTAAACCCCACCCACTGCTGCACCATGTATGCTTCCCAGTTTCTGTTCCTTTCAAGTGCTGCGAGAGCGGACATGTGCCAAGTGCTCCGAGTGGAGACTCACCCGAGATGTGCTCGTTTTCCCCATCGCCTCCAGTGTTAACTAACCCACACCTAACAAGAGCGCAACTTCCAACCAACCCATCATCATGTCATCTTCAGAAAGCACTTCGCTCCATTGGCAAAGGAATGACGACTCTTTTCTTTCCGCTGTCATTATATCATCTGTTGGCAGAACGTTTCATTAAACGCCTTAATTGCAATAAGGCTTCTACGAAGACAAGCAAAGCAAGCATGACACAGGTTTGGGAACAAAGATTCCCTGGCGCTTAGCAAGCGAGCATCCACATGGCGGGAGCGGAAGTGGGTCGTGGGGCCAGGTGGACGTGGGAGAGGGCAGGCTGGTGTCCCAGGGAAGAGTGTAGGGAGGTGCTAGAGAATGACTCCCAGCCACGGGCATTCACTGTGTCCTGGGCATCACCCGATGTGCTTTAGGAAGGGGCTGAAGAGCAGTTACTATCTAGAAGACGGGTGAAGCAGACGCAGTGGAGAGAGTGTCTGCCTTTGCTGTTGAGCTTTGTCCTGACCTTTGGGATGACGTACTACACCTCTGGAAAAATCCGTGACAGGAGACTTTGGGAGTTACAGGACCTGCGTTCTAGTCCTGGTCCTGTCAATTACACAACTTGTGACCTTGGCCATGACACTCAGCCTCAAGTCCTAGAAGGGAAGTTTGATGCGTTCAGAAGTAAGTGATTCTGCCCACATCATCCCTGAGGACCTAATGAGAGCGTGTGTGGGAGAACTTCTCTGTGCGTGTTACAGCCCGGCTCAGCCTGAGCAGTGTCTCCTGTCCGTCTGCCGGTGGCCATGACCCAGATGCCAAAGGACGGGCCAGGCCACATGCAGAGGCTTTCAAATTCCAGGCACCAGTCCCCAGGAGAGGAAAGGCAAAGGCACGTTCTCTGTCAGCTCATCTCAGCATCTCGCTCTTGCCTCCCCACTCTGCCCTTTCACGGCTGCCAGAGCGCTGTCTGTTGGGCAGAGCCCCCAGCCTGGCATCTGGGCATGTCCAAAGGCAGGAGCTGCCATGCCAGACAGCCCTCTGCCAGGTCCGCGTGCTGGTACCCCCACACACCATTAACCACAGCTAATCCACGCCTTTCTCTGTGTGCCTCTTTTTGCAGGGAGGATGGAGCGGGGAGGAGGTGTGATTTGGAATAGGAAGAAGGAACCGGTGTTAAAGACCTCCACACACCAGGCACTGACACAGCCTCAGGGGCGGTCCCAGAGAGCAAGGACCATCCGTTAAGACTTGGTACTCAGAGCAGGTCTTTGCTAAGTACAGTGGGCAGCCCTGTGCATAAGGGTGCTTATGGGGGTGCTTTTGAGGGTCCTGAGGATGACTTCTGCCCCACTCAGCTCCTCTCATCAACTTCCTGAGGCAAGAGACCCCACACATTCATAGCCATTTGTCTCTGGATACAGCAAAACCCCAGGGAAGGAACACATTAAGTTCTATCAGTCATTTTCCCTCTGATCTGAAGACCCTAGAATCTTCCTGTGGAGTTATTTTATTGTTGTTGTTTGTCTGGGAAGGGAGACTGAGAGGACACGGAGAGACAGAGAAGGAAGAGGGAAGCAGTGTTTGTAGTAGGAGACAAGAAGAACACAGGACGGAAGAGGTCCAAGAGAGGCCGTCCCAGGATGGGAAGGGAAGAAGAGCCTAAAGGTTAGCCCGACACCTCTAGAAAGACTCTAGTGCTAAGAGCTCACAGATCCAGAGCACAGATCCAGAGCACAGCATGTGCGTATCTGTGTGTGCGCGCGTGTGATCCTACAAAAACCCTAAAATGATCTGATATTATTTTAACTTCTTTTTTCCAGGATGAACAGATTGACATTCTGTGAATTTTTCCCCCTATCTAAACCCAGCCCTAATTTTTCTCTCTCCATCTGTGTTCCTTTGGCAGAAACTTGTACTAAAAGAATGAAGGAGTGAAGGGTCATTCTGGGAAGGACGGGATGTGGGCCAAGCTGAGAGTTCACTTCTGCTGAAAGGGTCCAGCCACCGGCCACCCTGTGAAACATTAATGAGCGAGGACTTTCGGGGCCTGGCCAGGGGACTGATCCGTAGATCCATTTCTCACGTGCTTGCTTTTATGCCAGATTCGCGGCAGCTCTGTGTTAGGATTATTGTATAGTTCTGCTTCCTTTTCTAAAATTTCAGCCCTGCCTTCCACACAGCATGTGCCGTGCCGTGCCGGGTGGGGGTGGGGAGTGAGAAGAGGGTCACACGGGCTTCCTGAGGCTGGAATTTCAACCCTGCTTGTCCCCGCACATCTGGAGGCTGAGGGATAAAACCTACATGTACACTTTTAACCACTGAATGCCTGGGTCGGCCCTGAAGACGGTGTCCGTGTGATACCCCCTCCCCCTCCAGAGAGCCAACCTTGGTGGATGTATCCCTTCTGGAAGGAACCTGTCTCCTCAGTCAGGCGAAGCTATCTCTGATCTATAGTGTTGTCCCTGGCAGGTGGAAAGGAAGGGAAGCTTTTCCAAGGCAGCTAGGAAATTAGAAAGAGCGTGACTTGAGGAGTCCAGTTCTGTTCTGTCCTGTCTGTGACCTTGAGCAAGTCACTTAATTTCTCTGAGACCCCGGTTTAAATGTGTTTTAGACTTGACAGCAGCATTAAATAAGATCTGAGAATAGTTCCTGGCACTGATTCCGAAGGTGGTGGCCACTCTTCTTATCTGCCGTGGCCTCTGCGTCCTTGTCCCTGAAGAGTTCATGATGCCAACGGATGAGGTAGGACAGAGCAGGCAGGTGGGCATTCAGCCAAAGATCCCGAGCTTTCTGTGTTCCTCATTCCACCCATCTGCTCCCTGGAGCCCTCAGGGATGCACAAGTAGCCCACCGAGTAGTCTTTATGACTCTAAGTGATCCATGGAGCAGCCCGTGGAAAGGCCAAGTGGTGCTAATAGGAAGTGATGGTTGATCCTGTTTAGTTGGAAACGTCCAGAAAGGCAGGATTTAAAGGAGGCTCGAATTCCTGCAGCCCTTCTTGTGGAAACTCCGGTGCAGGGGTGAGAGACGTGGTCTGTAACGTGGCAGGGCCGTGAGATCGGGGTGGCAGGGAAGGGGGCGCAGGTGGGGATGCTGGGCCCTGCGTGGTTCCTCCCCGTCACACAGGATTATGCTATTTTCGTCCACTTCTATTCAGGCAGAGATGGGGGGAAGAAGGGTGGATGTTGGGGAGGACGGGGGTGGGGAGCTCTCTGGCTGACGTAGCCTTCATAGACAGACAGAATGGGCGCCCAGTCTCTGGGCCTCTTCTCCCGGGAAACCCAAGCAGGGACAGGGATGTTTGGCTAGTCCTGAGTTTTGGCAGTGTGCTGCCTGGACCACTGAAATGTTCCACTGCTCATTAATAGTTTCAGGAGCACAAGACTCAACAGGGTCATTGTCATTCGCTGGCTCAAACAGGTGATAGTGTTCATAACTTCCTGTAATCCAGCAAGGCGTCTCTGGGACACCTCGGAGGTTGGGTGTCATTTTTGGTCCAAGATGGGGAGGACCCCTGACTTGCTCTAGGATCCCAAGCATCTGTGGAAGCATGACCCTGCTGGTGCAGCCCCCAGAGCCAAACCTGCCTACAAGATGCGTGCCAGGACATGGCTCTCGGTAGGCTCAACTTTCCCCACCCATGACCCCTTACCTAGATAAACCGGTAGGAATCCCTTGGTTTCTCAAGGAGCAGCCCCCTGGGGCCTGGCTCAGGAGGTCTTTCCCCCCAGCAAGTGGGGCAAATAGACCGAAGGCCTGGGCCATGACCAGTATCTTGGCATCCCCTATTCACCCAGATGTCTTATCCCCTTGGGGCAGGGACATGTGCTCACTTCTAACCCAGGGCCTGACACCTTCTGTGTGTACATTCTGTTGCAGAAAATTAGATATATAGCAAAATCCCTGGCCCAGGGATTTAGACCCATTTAGCCTAGCTGGGTATCTGAGTCTGTTCAGGCTGCTCTAACAGAATACCACGGACTGGATGACAAAAATAACAGAGACCTATTTCTCACAGTCCTGGAGACTGGGAGGTCCAAGATCGAAAAACATGGGCAAATTCAATGTCTGGTGAAGGCCTGCTTCCTGGTCCATAGACAGCGGTCGTCCCCTGGTGTCCTCCCATGACAGGAGGGATGAGAGAGCTCCCTGGAGTCCTTTTTATAAGGGCACTAATCCCATTCGAAAGGGTTCCACCTCATGACCTGATCACCTTCCAAAGGTTCCCAGCTCCTAATGCCATCACTTTGGGGGTTAGGACTCCAGCATAGGAATTTGGGGAGACAATATTCAATCCACAGCACCTCGTATGGCAGATACACTAATACCTGTTATATATTAGAACACACAGAACATAGGTGTCTATTACCACGATATCCAGTTGTAGCAGAGTACACAAAAGGGACGTGAGTGGAAAATAAAAGATTTAGGAAGGTCAAGTAACTTGTCCTAAGCCTCATCTAGTTACTTTCTGGTATAAACAGAAAAGATTATCCAGGTTCTCTGCACTTGGGGCCAGGGAAGCTCCTGCCTGGTCCTGCACCCTATCGTCCCACATGAAATAAAGAGCTAGCAGGGAAGGCAGCCCAGAGCGATGGAAAGGTCTGAGCACTGAAGCCAGAGAATTCTGGCTGTGACTCCTCTTCCCGACTCTTCAGGACTATGCGGGGCTCAGCCCCGAAACGGGCACAGGAATGAAGAGGCTTTGTTGAAAGTCTCCACTGAAAGATTCAAGGCATGCCTCAGTCCTCTGTGCCTCAGTTTCCACATCTGTGAAATGGGAACAGGAGAGCCCCCCGCACTGTGCCTCTCGGGGACCTGGGAGCCCATGAGAGGGGACATAGCAGAATGCCCTGCCCAGAGTGGCTACTCGACACATGCATCATTCGCCGGACTATCAATGACAGAAAAAGCCGCATCTCTGAAGAAATGAAGGTGAAAGGCAGGGCTGAGGGAGAACAGGTGTGAGAGCCCCGACGAGAAAGATCTCCAGGAGGTGAAGTATGACCTTGCAGAGGGGCTCGCCGGGGAGGTGCTCAACAAGGTGAATGGCTGGCATTTAGCTGAGCCAGGCATTCTTGGCCTTGCTCTCCAGGCCCCCTTGGCCTGGAAAGAGTGCCCTGCATGCGGGCTGCCAGCGCTCCGAGGCCTGCGTAATTACTTAGCCGTTTACTAGCATCTGAGACACCCAGGGTGCACTTTAGCCATCAATTAGCTCCGCTCACAGCCCCCCTGTGAGGTCCCATGGTATCAGGACTCCCATTTTTCAGCCGAGGAAACTAAGGTGTAAACAGGTTAAGCAACCGTCCCAAGGTCACACCTTGAGTCAAGCGGTCACCAGGCACCGAGGCCGCGTCCTTGCTGGCTCCCCGGCCTGTCCTTAGCCCACTGGCCCATGCCACTGCCCATAAAATCCGCCGTTTATATCTCGTCAGAAAGCTGGGGAGCGCACCCGGGACTTCAGGAGCCGTGCGGAAAGGCCATTCAGCTGATTTCCAAGGCACCGTAGGGTTTTTAAGGAAATGTTTAACCCCTTGCTTAGAGAGGTCAACGGGGGGCAACGTGACCTGAGCTAGCAGTTTCTCTTCTGGGCGGCCTGTGCTGCCCCCCCCGTCCCCCCGCCCCGCAGCTGGAGGTAGGGGTCTGGGTTTGCTCTTTCTCTCTGCTAGCTCCAGGAGGCACCCGTGCTGGCATTGCACCTGGAACCACGAAGAGCATCTTTCAGGAGACGCTGAGATGTGAACCCAGAACACAGGCCTGGCCCAGCTTGCCTGAAGCGTCCAGACCTGCCCCAAGGGCTCCCATGGGGGCTGGAGAAGGCTGCTGAGTTTGAAAGGCTCCCACAGGTGTGCAGCAAGCAGGCGGGAGGAGGAGGGCAGGGGGAGTCTTCTGTCACCCCACGATGCAACTGGCCACACAGAGCCCCTCCTGAACCCCCCATATCCCTCCCCGACTTCCCCATGTTCTAGACCTTCTCTCTCCCAAGAGCGCTGGCCCATGTCCTTGCTTTCCTGGGCTCTTCTAAGTCACCCGCCCTCTTCTCAGCTCCTCCCTCTCCCTTGGCACCCCTTCCCTAAATCCAATCACCCACCTTCTAAAATACCCCACAAATATTTCTGGAATCTCCATTTGAACAGCTCCACCCCAGACTGACCCAAACCATTATATAAAATCCTCATCAGGCTTCCAGTTGTACCCCGTCTCCTCAAACTCATCATCACACAGCACCCAGAATGCCTCACCCTTAATTTCTTATTCCCCTTCATCCTTAGTGCGGGGGATGAAGCCCAGGCTCCTTAGTACAGCCTCCAAGGCCCAGCACACTTTCCTGCCTCTCCCCATCTCGTACTCTTTCTGCTATGATGTTCACAGCACACCCCATACTTGTCCCCCAACCCCAATTCTGGGGCCGAGGGCTCCTGGGAGGGCCTCTGCCCTCACCAGCTGAGCCTTACCCGTCCCCATGGCTCCATTCAAGCTGGAAGAAGTCCCCAGCTCCTCTGGATGGCTGAGTGGCTGTCCTCAGCCACCGCAGTCCTTTGTTCAGGCTGTCCCAGATACCAAAATGACCTGCCTGTGGGTGTCGTCCCCATTCTTGAGAGCGGCCACTGGGTTTTCCTCCCACTGCGTCCAGTGCATGGCCACCAAGCCGTTAGAGACTTTATTAAGCTTAAATCAACCACATGATCTGATTCTAGGGACATTTCTAATGGTTGATAATTTGCACGTAGGAAGGAAGAGTATAATGGGTTCCCACTAGCCTCTCCTACTCCATAAGATAAACTTGGGTGTACACATCCAATGGAATCTAGTCAGCTCTTGGTTTTCTGTTGAAATAGCAGACAGGTCACACAGCCTCTCCAGACCTCAGTTTCTTTGGTAAATCAAAGGGTTTGAACAAGATCTGTGGGAAGCCCAGATGATGGACATTGATCCTACTACCGGGGTCGGGGGAGGGGCAGCAGGTAAAGCTCTGGGTCCCCCAACATATGTCCTTCGATCAGGGAAATTCTATTCTTACTTTATCAGCTGGGCTGATCTACCGAAGGGATCATTGGAACAAAAGCTCTTGCAGCTAATGAAAACTAAAAAAAAACACTTACCCTACATCAGTGCCAACAAAGGGCATTTTGGGGTAGACCCAGGGTGTCTCTCCACACCCCTCCAACCACACTTGTGGCCTCAAAGGGTGAGGCTCCTTGAATATAAGCAGACACTATTGAGTCAGACATCTTTCAGCCCAGTAAGAAGGAGCCTGCAGAAGCTTCTCTTTCCTTGTGACCTTTGAGGATCCCCAGGGACCTCAGGCACTGAAGGCTGCGCTGGGCAGAAAAGTTCAGGCTGTCAGCTGAGAGGCGGGGCTGGTGAGGCTGTAATTATAGAGAGTGTGCAGGGCACTGGGGAGGAAGGGCAGGAGCTCCGTGGCGCTAACAGGATGTCGCTCAGAGCCCATGGCAACCTCCAGCGGCATCAGCTGCCACCTCTCAGGGGTGGTCAGCAGGGGACTAGGAAAGACACCAGAGACCCCCTCCCCCACCATTTGTACAGAACCCAACGGAACCATTTCCGGGCACTCACAAGTGCAAATGCCTTGTTCCAGGTACAAATGGGTGTGTTCAGGGTGGAGTGAGGGATGTGGGGAGACACACAGCCTCTTCCTGGAAGGGGGACCCCCACGTTCCACCTCCTGTGCATGACTCATAGCCTTCCCACTCTCTCCTGGCCATGTCTGTGGCACACCTGGGACCAGCCACAGAACGCATTCCATGGGTCTTGAAGAGCATAGATGAGAGAATCAGACATGCTCAGATTTAAACCCCAGCCCTGCCATTCTGCCAGCTCTGAAACTTTTGTGGGTCAAGTGCACCTCTTTGATCCTTGGGCATTCAGCCCCGGAAAAT
>RCUC01069083.1:0-12433 GCA_003697995.1 Taxidea taxus jeffersonii
TACCTGGCATTATGGGTAATTGCATTTTTTCCCTGTATTCTCCTTTTATATTCCAGATTCTTCTCAAACAGCCAACACACAGCAGAGACTTGGATATTTGTTGAATAAATGCATAATTTCCTGATTATTTGTATAATCAGAAAAAACACTCACAACAATCTCAGATTTTATTGTCCTTATCCTTCTTCTCACTCACCTTTGAAAGATTTCACACCCTCCAGTAATTCTTTCTCAAACACTTTTTTATCAGCTGTAAGATAAAACATTATTGAATTTTTGATGATTCATGGAAATTAGTGTTTACTTTCAGAAAGGGAAAATTTAGAAATTTAGCACAATTCATTCTCAGTGAAATGTGAAGTATTTAGAAAACTCAGTGTAGTGATTCTATCCCAGGACAGAACACAAGGCTATTGTTAGTGGCTAGTTTGTTGAAATACACGCTGCTTTTTCTTTCTCATTTTCTCCTCCCCAGTTTTACTTCATCTTTTCTTTGTTCAGCTCTCCCGCCCTTCTATCCTTTCATTTTCTTCCAGTTTAGACCTTAGATTTCCCTGAAAGGGACAAAAGAAGTTGTCCTATGATGGGACCTCTGACTGAAGAGGCCTCAGCTCCCTAGACCAAAATTTAAATGGTAAGAACAGGATTTTTAAAAAATGCTAAGATTGAGCCTTTAAAAAAATATTTTTAATTGACATAAAATGTTTCAAACAGTAGAATTTCTTTCTTTTTTAAACAATAAGATTTGTTTGTTTATTTGAGAGAGAGAGAGAGTGAGAGCACATGAATGGGGGGAGGGGCAAAAGGAGAGGGAGAGAGAGAATCCTCAAGCTGACTCCCACTGAGGGTGGAGCCTGACTTGGAGCTGGATCCCAGGACCCAGAGATTATGACCCGAGCTGAAACCATAGTCGGTCATTTAACTGACTGAGCCACTCAGATGCCCTAAAGAGAAGAATTTCTAATACAAACCTTAAAACAAACCTTCTGTGAAGTTTTGAGGACTTGAGGAGACAGGAGACACTGAAGACATGGTCCCTACTCTCCCAGAGTTTAGGATAGTGCCATGCATAAAACAGATCTTCAATAAATATTTGTCCAATCAGTAAGCTTTTAGATATCAGTGAAGTAGAACTTCAATGCTTACCAGAAACTGGCAGAGTTTTCAGAAGCTTTTTATGTTCCTTGTTTGTGATCTTTATTCCCATATCTTTCAGAACATTTTTCAGGTCCTCAGTAGGAATCTTCTCTCCTTCAGAAAGAAATACATATACATAATGAAACATCCTTCCCAGGTAGGGTTGCAACGGGGGACGAACTAGGCACAATGAAGCCTTGTTTAGCTAATTTCTTCCACATAAACTTGTATTTCTGGAAAGTTTCTCCAGACTCCACTGACATGTTCATTCTTTTAGTTGGTCAGGACAAATAAATCTTAGGAGTCATTCCTGACTTCTCCCTTTACCTAGTTTCCATCAGGAAACTTTGTTGACTCTTTTTATTATTTTTTAGAATTGAGATATAATTGACATGTAACATCATTTTAGTTTCAGGTATACAACATAATGGCTTGATATTGGTTTAAATTATGAAATGATCACCACAATAAGTCTAGTGAAATCCATTACCACAATAACTTCTTTAAAAATATATCCAGAATCCAACTACTTTTTATCATCTCCATTGCTTTCTGCCTTGGTATGAATCACCATTTCTCACATGGATTACTCTAAAAGCCCTTTTAGGGCTCTACTCTCTATTCCTACCTGCTCTCCACACAGAATCCAGGAAGATCTAATAAAACCATAGGTCAGATCATATCATGTCTCTTGTCTAAAACCTGCAATGGCTTTCCATTTCTCTCAGGACAAACCCCAAGTCCTGGCAGAGATTTCACAGTCCTGACCAATTTTGCATGCACCACCTGTTTCTCCTCATCTCCTATTACCTTTTTCCTTCCTTATTCAGCCTCAGCTACATTAGCTTTCTTGTTGTTTCTTGAATAGTCCGGGCATGCTCCTGCCTTTGGGTCTTAGTCCATGGCCCCCTCTGCCTACAACTCTTTTTCTAGAAGTCTTCACATGGACAAAACCCTCACCTCTTTCAAGTATTTGCTCAAATGTCACCTTTTCAATGAAGCCTGATTATCTGTTTAAAGTCACAAGTGCCTCTTTTCCCTTCCAGTCTCCTTTAGTTTCCTTTTCACTGTTTTCTATAGCATCTATCACTTTAAACCTACTTTATAATGACTTATTTATTATGTTTATTGCTTATTTCCCCTGGTAGCATGTAAGCTCCAGAGGGGCAACAATCTTTATTCTGTTTTCTGATGTATCATAATTGTCTAGAACAATGCCTGGCATGTAGTAAGTGCTGAGTAAACAGCTGTTAAGTGAATAAAGGAGGGACGAATCACTATTGTGTCAAAAATATAATTCCATATAAAACTTCAAGATGACATAATATAATCTTCATTGTAACATGTCACTCACCTGTGATATTTTTAACTTCACCCATCAACACATTTAAGTCAGTCTTCCCATTATCTTTAAGATAAAAAAGCGCCAAAAAGATTTTTAGAAAAATTGTGAAACAGAAACCCAAAATTCAACCATTTAGAAACATTTTTCCTAGAAGTTTATTATTTTTTCATGTCATCAATTTAAGTTAATATAGCTCCTGCATTTTATGCTATCAAAATCTATACAGCACAATACACGAGGCAAGGTTTAAAATACTCTCCTGTCCTTCAGGACAATCTGCTACTTATTAGGCTACTCTTTCCAGGCACTGAAATGACCTCTTTTCAGGGTCTAAAATTTAAAAAAAATTGTATTATTATTATTTTTTAACATTTCATTTATTTATTTGTCAGAGAGAGAGAGAGAGAGAGCGCAAGAGCGAGCACAGGCAGAGGCAGAGGGAGAAGCAGACTCCCTGCTGAGCAAGGAGCCCCATGTGGGACTCAATCCCAGGACACTGGGCTCATGACCTGAGCCAACAGAGCCATCCAGGCGTCCCTCAGGGTCTGAAATGTTTTGAGAGTTTAAAAATCTTGTTTAAAAATGATGCTTCCAGGGGCGCCTGGGTGGCTCAGTGGGTTAAAGCCGCTGCCTTCGGCTCGGGTCATGATCCCAGGGTCCTGGGATCGAGCCCCACATCGGGCTCTCTGCTCTGCGGACAGCCTGCTTCCTCCTCTCTCTCTCTCTGCCTACTTGTGATCTCTGTCTGTCAAATAAATAAATAAAATCTTTAAAAATAAAAAAAAATAAAATAAAAATAAAAAGATTAAAAAAAAATAAAAATGATGCTTCCATTCTGTCAGTGCTGACTTTACCTTTGGGCTTACGATCACCTTGGCATCAAGTGATCCTCTTAAAGGACAGCGTACTGGTATGCGTGCCTGGCTGCTCTTAGGTTGTCAACATGACAATCATCACGTTGATGTATTCAGTTAAATTTCCAGGTATGATGACAACACTTTTGTTTCGCAGTTGAAAATCTTTTTCATAGATGATGCACTGAGTTTCTTTAGTATATTTCTCAAAGTCTGAAGTTATTAGAGGTCAGTGGATACATTTTTAGTAGTTTGTAAAATTGCAAGTTTGAGAAACACTGGATAGCAATGTTAAGATAGTAGTTAAAAGATGCTACTGCTCTAATAGGCAAGATTCTGTTTGGAACCTTAAGCTGTCTACAGACCTACTCTTTATCCACTCTAACTTGGTCAACGGTGCCAGTCCCTCACCACTCAAACATGTTCACGTTCTTATTTTATGTGTAATAAAATCCCAAGATTGTAAATTCCCCCAAGGGTGAGAAACCAAGAATCACTTTGTACTCCTACTATTATTTCAGCATTGGTTTAAGGGTCTGCACAAGATTGATGACCAACAGAAATATTTACTTATAATTAAGTTCCAGTAAAATGCAAACATATTATAAAGAATCAATTAGCTTTGAAACCATACACATATCCTAGGTTCTCAGATATGGAATTTATCCTTGCTTATTCTTTTTTATGTCTTTTCAATTACGATAATCTTTTCTTGGTATCCTTTTATAATTTTATAGCATTTATGATGATGATGATGAATATTATTATGTTATGACTTTTAAGCAGGATAAGGAAGAACCTTTAGTGGAGAATATTCTGTGCCTATAAAGGACAGATCCCCTTATGTCTTTTACTTTGTGTCTCTCTAATCAGCTCCACTGAGGCCCCTGGACCCCTGAAAGAGTTTTGCATTCTATCTCAAATGATGCCACAGGTATACAAAGTAGTCCATAAGAACTAGTTTAGAATTAGCCTCACACTTTAAATCATTGTGCTGGTATCTTTTCTCATGTTTCAGTATACTAGAAAAACAAGGCAATGACAAATATCTGCATTATATTGAACTGGTTGGTAGATTAAAAGAGCTATAAAGGGATTAAAAAAACAAAGAAAAAGTCATTTTTGGAAAAACCGCTTACTGCTTTTTAAGGCAAATGATTTGAGAGTCTGGAACAGTGCCTGACACATCATGGGCATTCAATTCAAGTTTATGGAATAAAAGAATGAAAGGTACTATTGATTTAGAAAAGCCCATATTCATTGACTTGGATCAATCTTGCATCTTTGCTATTTCCTCAAGGGCACAGAATTCTCTTGAAATTTCCTCATGAATTTTCCTCAATTCTACTGGCATGAGTCTAATGCATGCCAATTAATTACATTAAGTACTGCTATCTGTCTTCTTAAATTTATTAGTTCTGGTAGTTCATGGCAGTATGGCAGAGTGCCTAAGAGACAGTTTCTGGAGCCAGATTATCTATCCACCACTTACTAGCTCTCTGACTTTAGGCACACTACTTGACTTCTCTGTGCTTTCACATATAAGTTTCCTTATATGTGAAATGGCAGTAAAAATAGAACCTGCTTTGTAGAGTTATTTGCAAGATTAAATAAGATAATATATGCAAAGTGCTTAAAACAGTGCCTTGCACATGTCAGGACCATGTAGTGTTGGTCATTGTTATTTAATGCTGGGTTAGCAGTAGGGACTCAAAGATTAAAATCTGAGCATTCTCTATTAGACCCTGGCATTTCCTGTGAAGAGTGACACTTGCCATCTATATGGGGCAGCATTCTTGGTGATCTTTCCCCAAGTGATAACCACTGGGCCCAGTTTGGTAGCTATGCTAAAGGCATCACTCTTTCTTTTTCTTCTTCTCTTACACATCCTATCTTCAGTCATTCCAGATCTTCCTCAAGTCCAGAGTTTGGCTAACGGGTATACTGACACTCAAAACTCTCACCATCAACTGGTAGGCAGTCCTTCAGTTCCTGAACTTCTTTCTCCTTGAGATCAATTCCCATGATTTCCAAGAAAGTGTCCACCTTATTTGGAGACACCTTCACCCCTTAGGGAAGAAAGGGGTGGGACATGAAAAATATTTGCAATGATGTCAAGAGTGGGTTATAGATCATGCCTAGGTATCAGTACTACATAGACAATGAAAAGCAAAGAATAATTAAACCATCCAAGAAATGTGGTTTTGGTATCTAAGTCAGGAATTCCTAAATTCTGATCTGTGGGATTCTGTTAGGACTTTCAGGAGAACATTTAAGAGAAGAAAGTGAGTGGTTATGGGTATTTGTAAGTCATGGCAAAGACTAAAATAAGCCTCTTTACATGTGTTTGCACAGAAGAATTCAAAACTTGCTAAATTAATGGAGAATTATAAATCCATCCATCTATCTATCTACTCATCCAGCCAGCCAGCCATCTGTTGAGCCAGATAGACAGCCAATCCATGGATTTACTCTGCCATAATCCTCTGGGAAACTTTTTAAGAACATATGTTTCTAAATACTATCTCTGGAAATTCAAGATCAATATGACTGGAAAGGAGCCTAGCTATTTGAATGCTTTATTTCCCCCCCACCTTGTGATTCTGATGTACAGCTTTATTTGGGAACCACTTCTTTTCGGTTACTATATTTAAACCATTTTGGTGATGGTGGTGTGCTTGAAGCACATAAAGAATAAACACTGACTTAACAAATAGCTGGGAAAGTTGGATTAATAATCTGAACATTGTAAAACAGGATGAGTTTTTGAAAATCAAAGCAAAGCTTGGTGACCTGTTTTACTTGCTTTTTTATCAAGCTTCTTACTCACCTTCAAGAGACTCTAACTCTTTCATCAATCTGTTCACATATACCTTTCCTTTGTCTGTAAGAAAGGGAAAAAATTCAAGTTTCAGGCAGTAGTGTTGATATTTAAATGAATTTAAATGAAACACGCATAAGTTTAGAAACATAGACTTTTAAATGTTTTATTCTAAAAATTTATATTATTTTACTTTCAAGGATAAAACTTAAGAGTGGAAACAGCTGTTTGGTGAAATCATTTTGGTGATGGGGGCTGGGGTGGGGGACATGAAACATTCCTTATATAGAGAGTATTAGTTATAAAAAGTCCACATACTTAACTCTCCTTGAAGGTCACTGTTATTTTTTTATGCCACACCCCCCCCCACTGTGATATTTTTAATGCTTACCATCGACTGGAAGCTTGTTCTGTAGGTCCAGGCCTTTATCTTCTGTGAGTGTTATCCCCATTTTCCCCAGAAAACTATCCAGGTTACTAGCATCAACCTTCTCCCCTTTAAAAAGTAAAAGGTGGTAATGGTTGGAAATCTGAAGAATAATGATCCTATATTATAAAAAAAAGTCCATATGACATTTGTTGATTAAACAATGAAGTAAACCCGACAAGAATGCCAGCTAAGACATAATCTTAGAGCTTTTTGGCTAAAACAGTGATGATCAAATTTAGGCTGGGAGTCAGGGGATGCAAACATTCACCAGGATATGGATAGAGTGAGAGAACAATCAATAAGGAAAATAATGCTGTTGAAATAGATTTTCTGCCAACATTAAAATTTTGGTTTTGCAGAGACTTCTTAATTATATATCATGGAACCATACGGGACTTTTCTCCAGGGGCTTCTTCCTAAACCCAGACTGGCTCTCTGTCACGCCTCAGAGATTTGGTGGGCTTGCTTTCTTCTCTTCTTGGAAGCTACCACCACCCAGTATACTTTTTGAGCTTCCCTAAGAGTGGCTAGGAGATTAGATGCAGTTTTCCAGCTCGTTTCTTTTTAGTGTCCCAGGAAAACTAGCACATAGGTATTTTTATTCTTAGGGCTTTAATATAAGTGCTATAGCGAGACAGACAAGGGAACACCAGACTATCCCCCAAACGGGTAAGACACAAAGCTAACAAGTTTTGTTTGGTAATGGACTTGGTTTTAGCTCCTGGGTTGAAGGCCGGGATCCTTGCCCCCATAGCTATTTCCCAATCTGCTTGTGGGATGGCTATGCGAAGTTTTCCTTCATGATGGCTCTTCCCTCTAGCTTGAAGAGGCGGTTTAGCAACAAAAACAACAAAATGGTAATTATGTGAGGTGAAGAATGTATTAATTAACCATATTGTGGTAAACATTCTGAAATACACATGTATATCAAATCATCACGTTATGTACCTTAAACTTACACAATGTAAAATATCAATTATATCTCAATAAAGCTGGGGGAGGGAAAGAGGCTATTTAGGTAGGCAGTTTGGACCTCCTAATCATTTCTAATTACAGGGAAAGAAAAGTCTTGCTTTTATTTATTTATTTATTATTTTATTTATTTATTTATTTTTTAAAAATATTTTATTTATTTATTGAGAGAGAGTAAGCGAGAGAGAGCATGAGCAGGGTGGAAGGGGCAGGGGAAGAGAGAAAAGCCGACTTCCTGCTGAGCAGTGAGCCCCATTCGGGACTCAATCCCAGGACTCTGAGATCACGAACCCAGCTGAAGGCAAACGCCTAGCCGACTAAGCCATCCAGGTGCCCCAAAACTTTTGCTTTTTGTCCTCTGGAACCATACTGCAGTGCTTCCATTGGGAGGATACTATTTGGGGAGTTACCCAGTTTTCTGCACAAGTGCCTGGGAGGAAATGTTTACAAGGGTTGTTCCCCCCCTTGCCCACTGCCCTGACTGCTTCAGACCTCTTCTGTGATGCCTTGGACTATTGGAGCTTCTGATACCCCCCAGGAAGCAGCCAAAAGAATGACTCTTCAGACACAACAAAGCAATTCTCTAGTCTGCTATGTTGATCACGTTTTGACAGACATGGGCCTTCTGCCTCAAGATTGTCTAACCACACCTTTCATCTGTATCATTCCCATTCTTCAAAAGGTAAGCCTGCAACATTTTCTATCCTCTCGAATCTACTCTGTGTTCTACCACTCTGGTTTTTCTTTCTATCGTTAGCTTTCTTTTCGCCCTTCCCATAGTGCCCTCTCAGACTCATATTTCGTTAAATATGAATTTCTCGATATCGTCAGTCTCTTTACAGACTCTTATCTTCTTTCCTAACTGAACTTTGCCTGTTCCTGATATTTTCCTTTTTTCTTTCTTGTGAGAGAAAGCTGCTCTTTTTTCTACATTCCATTTGCCTTAGGTCTTGCAATCTCCTAGGTCCTGATTTTTTTATATCCCATTTGTCTTAGGTCTTGCAATCTCCTGATACTGTTTTTTGGCCATACTCAAACCCCTCCCCTTGTGAGAATTATGGTATTTGAATTTCTTTTTATTGTCAGACTTTTTGGTCATGTAAGGAGCTTGTCCCATTACTCACAGCCTTCCTCTGTACCCACATTCCTGGCATCATTATAGGGAATACCAGTCTTTATATGGAGAGTTCATTCCACAACGTGGTCTCCAAATTTCTTGAGCTCCTTATCCTCAATGACTGTCTCCTAAATTCTATACTAGTTAACCATCATGGATAGCCTGAACTTTGTCATCACCTGGAAATGCTTTGCCTCTAAAATCTTAAATTCTAACATACCTACTTTTGGCCAGAACCTCATATTCTTCCACTTCTTTTACTTCCTTACTCCTCCTATACCCATTTCTACAGAGACTTTCATTCCCTCCTCTCTCACTTTCCTCCAAGTTCATAATTTCCATCATAACTTCACTTCTCTTATCCACTCTAGACCACTTAACCACTCTCTTGACTATACCTTTAATGCCTTTATGCTTTCATTCTTTTGGCACATCAGCCTTAAGAATCTTTGACTTTGGTGCAACTGAAGAATATCATAATCATGTGAAAAGTTGCCATTACTTATTTTTTTATTTTTTCAAATTAAATTAAATTCCAATTCAATTAATTAACATATAGTATATTATTAGTTTCAGAGGTAGAGTTCAGTGATTCATCAGTTGTGTATACACACAGGGCTCATTATATCATGTCTCCATCTCAGTGTCCATCACCTAATTACCCCATCCTGCTGCTGGCAAGGATGCAGAGAAAGAGGAACCCTCTTACACTGCTGGTGGGAATGCAAGCTGGTGCAGTCGCTCTGGAAAACAGTATGGAGGTTCCTCAAAAAGTTGAAAATAGAGCTACCCTATGACCCAGGAATTGCCATTACTTATTTATAACATCTGACTTTGGTTAGACTCTTGGCACTTCTCAGCAGGGTTTTCATATATATTCCTCATTATGTATATTCCTCAACTCTAGTTCCTATTCTCTATCAGAGTTGTCCCAAATCATTGACACTTTCCTTAAAGTCTTCTACCTCACCAATTCTTTTCATAGATGATTCTGTTTCATAGATGATTCTGTTTTCTACTATACAGAGAAAATTGAAGCTTTTAGGTAAAATCCTCTGAATTTTACCTTCACATGTATGCAGATTCTCTGTATCTGTATCCTTCCTGACTTGAAGTCTGCTGCCTCAGAAAAAGAGGTGGTCTTGGATTCTTACATATTTTAACTGCCTAAGGTTCAGTCTCCCATAGGTGTCTTACAGGAGCCTCAAACCTGATATGACCAAATAGAAACTGTATATTTACTTTTAAATTTACTTTACTGAATTCCTTATTTTGGTCAATGTCACTGTCACCCACCCAACTAGCCAGCTCAGAAACTGAGGTGTCATCCTTTTGCCTTATCTCTATACCTGATCAGTAACCAAATTCTACGGATTCTATATCTGTGACATCTCTTCTGTATGTCCCTTCCTCTCAGTTCTCACAGAGAATGATTTACTTCTGCCCTTAATTGTCTTTTGCCTGGACAACTACAACATGCTCTCTCATTAGTTTCCTTGACTCTATTCTTGTACAGGTACCTTCATCTGTCCTTTATACTTCTGTTAGAGCAATCTTTCTAATATGCAAATCTAATCACAGAGACTCCTGCTTAAAATCCTGGAATGACTCCCCATTCTGTGCAGATCAAATTCATACTAGGCTACTAGGTATTCAGGGCCCTCCGTGATTTATGAGTCTCCTATGGCTGTAACAAATTACCAAAAACATGGTGGTGTAAAACAATACAGATTTTTTTTCTCTTATAGTTCTGGAGGTCAGAAGCCCCAAATTAGTTTCACTGAGCTGAAGTCAAGGAGTTAGCTGGATGGTTCCTTGAGGAGACTCTCAGGAAGAATCTGTTCCCTTGCCTATTCTATTTCTAGAGGCCACTTATACTCCTTAACTTACTCTCCTTCTTCTATCTGCAAAGCCAGCTGTGTAGCATCTTGCTTCTGTTGTCACATTGCCCTCTACTGTCTCTGTTATCCACTATCACTTTGCTCCCCTGTTTTAAGGACGCTTGTGATTATATTTAGCACTCAGTTGGATAACCAAGGATAACTTCCCCATCTCAAGACCTTAATCACATCTCCACGGTCCTTTTGGCTATATAAGGGAACAGCCACAAGTTCTGGGGATTAAGACCTGATTAAGATATCTTTAGGAGCCATTACTCAGCCCACCACATCCCACTCTTATTCTCTAAGTTTATTCCTTGCCAAACTCCCCATAGCATTTATGCTTTAGCTACTCCAGCTTTTTTCTAGTTTCATAAAGTATCATACAGTTTCTCATTTTGGTGGCTTTTATTATTATTTTTTTCCCTATCAGGAATGCCCATCCTACTCTGACAAAACTGACCTATTGCTTGAGGATGAGCTCATGTGTTGCCCATTCTATTAAAGCACTTCCCAATTTCTCTTCCTCGGGTGCAAGTGACCCTTCTTCCCCTTCTTTACCTTGTATAGGTTTTTTTTTTTCCTTGTATAGGTTTTTAACATAGCACCAATGACATTTTACTGCATTTATTCATATGTATTTATAAGTTTTTTTCTTGGCCCAGCTAAACAAGCTCCTAGAAGGTTGGTTTTTGTTGATTCACACTTGGGATATACAGATGTTGAATAATGAGGTAATAAAGATCTAACCCACCTGTAAAAAGATTTCCTTCATCCATTACCACATTCACGTCAATCTTCCCCTCATCTGTAAGAGAAGACAGAATTTTATGCATAAAACAATAATAGAGAGAAACAGAAGACATAAAAATCATACACTGAAGTACAACACAAAATTCAGCAAATTTTAATGATTTGCTCTAGAATTTTATCCTATTTTCTTATTAAATGGAAAACGTGGAAAGACAAAGCTCTGATTATAAAAGAGATACTTAATTTCATACTTCTTTTTAAAAAATCTTTAAATGGGGTCCACATTGGGCTCCCTGCTCATCGGAAGCCTGCTTCTCCCTCTCCCTCTGCCCTTCTCCCTATTCATGCTCTCTCTCAAATAAATAAATAAAATCTTAAAAAAAATAAAAATAAAAAGTAGATCTCCAGGTGGCACCTGAGTGGCTCAGTGGGTTAAAACCTCTGCTTTCAGCTCAGGTCATGATCTCAGGGTCCTGGGATTGAGCCCCGCATCGGGCTTTCTGCTCGTCGGGGAGCCTGCTTCCTCCTGACTCTCTGCCTGCCTCTCTGCCTACTTGTGATCTCTGTCTGTCAAATAAATCAATAAAAAAGTCTTTAAAAAAAGGTAGCCCTCTGTTTTCAGCTAAGGAAGAACGCCATTTTATTGATTATGATGCTGAACAACATCTTAAAAGGGGCAAATGCTTCAATAGGGAAGATGTGACTTAGAGCATTAATAATGTCTATTTCTGTACTGGAATGATAGGTGGCACTTAGCTGTGTTCTTCCACTACCCACACCCATGATATATTTAAAAAGCTTTGATCAATCTAATTGAACTTTAGTAACAATTTTTTAACTTTGTGTTTTTTAAATATTTATTTTGTATTTTCCTCTTAAATGGGGGGTATTTAGAAGGAACAGCCTGACAGGTTGTTAGCGCCTCACAGGAAAACGTCTCACCCATTCTCATGTATTTCAACTAATCCCACAGAAGACTTATGATAGCCTGAAACAGGTCTGTAACAGGTCTATTTCCTGTGGGCTCATTGACCTGAAAAGTAATACTCAGGGAGATGGCTGATGCTTCCACAACCAAAATCCCTGTTGTGGTATTCCAGTAAACTTTCAAGATACCTGGAAAA
>RCUC01069087.1:0-28066 GCA_003697995.1 Taxidea taxus jeffersonii
GTTCGCCCCCCTTCACGGGAAGCTGAGGTCAGACACTGTACCCTTACTTCTGGTCCAGTGGTCAAAGGCTTTGCCACTTCCCCTCCCTTGATGCCACTTGTCACATGCTTCAGGGCAAAGGAGCTTTCCTTGCTGGGGAACGAGACTCTGTCCTCCACCCTTTCAGGTCACTCGGGAGTCCTGCAGGTTTCAGTGTTTCGGTGCCTTCTCCCACACAGCAGACACGTCAACTTGGAATGCCTGTTCTCTTGGTTAAATGTTTTCAGATTTGGGATTTCAGGGAAACTCCTACCTTTCACCTGCTTTGTATTCCTGGCCTCAGCGTCTGCAGGAACCACTGAGTGAAGGAGGCGTTGGCGGCTGGTGCTCTGAAGGCCAGAGAAGCATCCCTTTGTGATGGGAGCAGATAACGTGACATAATCCCTGGCACCCGAAACAGAACAGGCTCTACTTTTTAGAAATAGCACCCACCTCTGAATCAGTTATTTTAGGGTCTGTGCTTCCTGAGCTCCCGAACTGCTTGCTGGGGCCACTGGAGGTGCCCAGTGAGGCCACGCCATCCTGTGTCCCAGCGCTCGGGGTCAATTCGGGAGGCTCTCGGAGGCTGGGGCGGCCGGGAGGGGCTCTGCATTGTGCCAGCTGGATGCCCGCTCTCTTCCTTGAATGTGCTTTGGCATTTCTGATGCATCCTCATCCGTTGGGGGGGACCTCTAGGCCAGTCTGGATACAAACCCATGGGTGTTTTACGATGTGTCCAGATGATTCAGCAGGAAAATTCAGAGAGGGGATCCCTCCATCAAGTGCCCCTCTGGCCACTGGTCCTCGTCCTGAGTGTCTGGGGACAGCCCTTCTCTCTCCACTTCCAGACGGGCCATCCTGCAGGCTTGCTGTGCGGGTACCAGGAAGGTGTGGTCTGTCGTGACTTCTTGCCCCTAGTGATGTCCCATGCCCCTCAAGGGATGAAAAGATACGGGATTAGATGAATGTGGGTCTTGGAACTGAACTAGGAGCTGGCATGACCTAAGGAAAGTGGTGGATGTGGGGAGAGAAGAGCTGGGATCCTGGCCGTCCTGGCTCTTTCCCACTGCTTGGCTCGGAGCCGTGCGCAGTGTCCTGCACGTGGGCAGGAGCGGTCTGGGTTTCCCGGGAGTCGGCTGGGGAGCGGGCGCTGACACAGGCACACTTACAGAGAATCCTTTCCTGTCAGCCTCATGTTGTTAAATGAGATGATTTTACGAAAGACAAGGGAAGCAGACACAGGGTCCACATGCCTGTGTATGGGAAGTGTTGCTGAGGTCACTTATTTAATGTCCATTCAGTTTAGGGTTATTCTCTTCCTACTTTGCCACTGACCTCCCACCTTATTGCTAAGACTCCTCTTTTCTTTACTTGAAAATAAATACAACCGTGCACGTTCTACCTTGCTTCAAAGGATATCCTCTAAAAAAGGATATACTCTAAAAAAAAATGTAGTCTCGTCAGAAAAGGGTGGCCACTTGTACTTAGCTCCATTCATTCAGCCCTTGTCAGATTTTCTTGGGACATGGCAGTTTCTGAGAGTGATAAGATCCTAGAAGGTTTTATAATTTGATGAAGAGAAGTACAGAAATAATTGTAAGACAACACAGACTGTTAGAATGGAATTATGTGTAAAATGCTAGGGGACACACAAGCTTGTATGCAAACATTGACAGCAGCATTGCTCATAATAGTCATAAAGGGGAACAACCAGTGTCCATCACCTGACAGATGGATGAATGCAATGTGGTCTGTCCACACAATGGAATACTATGTAGCAACTAAATTTAAGTTTAAAGCAGTAAAATGAAGAAGTGACACCTGTAGAAAACGAGAAAACCTTAAACACGTTATGCTCAGGTAAAGAAGCCGGTCACAAAAGACACTGTATGCTCCCACACATGGTAGGATTCTGTGTGTATGAACTACCCACAGCTGGCAAGTCTACAGAGACAGTAGGTAGATTAGGGTTGCCTGGGGATGAGGGCAGACGAGTGACTGCTGATGGGTATAAAGGTTTATTTTAGGATAATGGAAGTGTTTTCAAATTAGATTGTGGGGAGAGCTGTACAACTCTGTGAAATACTGAAAAACCACTGAGATGTACACTGTAGATAGATGAATTTAGGACATGTGAATTATATCTCAATTAAGCTGTTAGAAAATGCTATATGAATAGAGGGAAAGAGAGTTAATTTTGACCCACATTAGCTGACACCCAGATCTCTGAAGGCTTCAAATTGGGGGAATATTTGAGTCATCCCTTGAGAGGCAAAATTTCCAAGTGAGAATGTATGGGAAAAGCATTCTAAGTGGAAAGCAATTATTTGCAAAGCATGGAGGAATGACAAGGAGAGGCACGTGGGAAGAATAACCAAAAGATTGGAGTGGCTGGACGTAGGTCATGGTGGGAGGTGACAGCAGATGAGGCTGGGAGGGTAGGAGGGGGCTAGACTGCCATGGGCGTTTTGTGGGTACCAAGGAGCTGGGCACTTTTTAGTCCCCTGTGGAAAATCACGGAAGGGCTTTAGTGAAGACAGCATCATGACCCGATTTACGTTGTAGGAGGTGATAAAGAAGATCGTTTGTAGTGGAGTAGAAATAGAGAAAGATAAGCTGTATGGCTTTTGCTGTTGTCTGGGCAGAAAATGACAATGTCTCGGACTCATAGAGTGTGAGTGAGATGGATTCAGGACATATTTGGGAGACAGAATGGTCAGGACCTCACAACCAGTCCTTTTTGGAGTGAGGAGAAAGCGGGGCTTGGAGTGGGGGGGCAGGGAGACACAGAGCATCACAGCTTGGGTGGTTGTGTGCAGGGAGTAGTGTCATTAAGCAGAAGCAGAATGCAGCAGATGGAGGACAGATCCGGGGGTATAGTTTGTGAGTTTAGTTTTAGACATGCTGAGTTTCAGGACCCTTTGGGACACCTAGATTCAGATGCTCAGAAGGCGGTCAGGAGTGATCCTCACTGTGTTGAATCACAACAGCAACAGAATCTGTTGTATTGTGGTTGCCTGCTGTGTTTCAGCCAGTGTGCTAAGTGCTTTATATTAATACCTCTTACCCTTGTAAGCATCCCTGCAGAAAGATCTGGAATATCATCCCCATGTTGTAAACAAGCTGGGAAGGGAAGAGCTACTCTGGAAAGAGACCCTCTGAAAACAACACCTGAATAGATTTGATTTCTGGAGACTTCGGTAACAATTCATCATTAAAAAACAATTTCTGGGGAAATTGGGGAGGGCGGTTTCCAGGGCACCTGCATGGCTCAGTCAGTTAAGCATCTGATTCTTGATTTTGGCTAAGCTCATGACCACAGGGTTGTGAGATCAAGCCCCGCCTCAGGCTCCATGCTCAGTGCAGAGTCTGCTTAAGATTCTCTCCCTCTCCCTCTGCCCCTCCTCATCCCTACCCTCTGCCCCTCATGTGCATGTGCTCGCGCGCTCCCTAAATAAAAATTAATAATAATAAATTAAAAAAAAACATAAAAACAGTTTCTGAGCTCATCCGTGATGGCCTGACTGCCTCAGTAGGCAGTAGGCAGTGGTGGTGGGGGCAGGCATCGCTGTCACACTAGTCCCTTTGCTGGGACTATAATTCCGTCTCCACTGGATGTTTTCCCCCAATACCAGCAAAAGACGGCAATATGTCAGTCTACACACTGGGTCGGCTGTCTTGGGAGGTCACGCCAATGAGCCGGAAGGTGGAAGGAGAGACATGAGTGAGCTAGAAACATAAAAACGTTCTCTTCTGTTTTTGGATCAGTCTCCAAAAGAGGTTAGTTAAAAGAAAGGCTTATTCTTTTATTTGGCTGGATCTTTAAATAAGTAACTTTTCTTTTCTCCAAGACCACCTTTGTGGACCAGTTTATACCAGGCTGTAAACTTCTTGAGGAAGTTACTGTTGTGGCCCATAGCCTCATGCCTGTTCAGAGAGAAGGTTCCAGTAGGATTTGTGGAGCGAGTGGGCATGCTGGGATCCACTGGAGCCTGCCTCCTTCTGTGTAGTGGCTTTGTTGCTCAGTTACCCCGAGGCCACCCATCTCTGTAACCTTCTTGCCAAAGTACCAACTCAAGTGATTGTGTTTGCATTATTTGTGCCCGGATTCTATGCTGTGAGTGAGTTCCATTACTACCTGTGCCCAGCACATGCAGAAGACCCTCAATAAATTTTGGTTGGAGTGAAATGAGAGCTTGAATCAATGTGAGTAGTAGGTCAAGTCCTTGGCCAACCTCAGCAGGTAAGAGCCCTTAAATGAACTATAGGAGAATGAATCTGAAATTTTAGATTTTGGGGAGGTTCCCGAGACTGCCCACCCTCCTCCTTTGCTTCAGTTTTACTTCAGACTGATTCAACATCAAGGTAAAGATGGGCTTTGAGGAGGAACAGTGTATACTTCAAAAATTACTTTTCCCCCAGATATTTATTTTGTGACTCTTGTGCCTGCCTCTGGGAAAACAAGTTATATCTGGCCAAGATTGTGACAAGGAAGAAAATTAATGGAGAGAGGGAAGCATTTGTGGACTAAATTGAGAGGAGCTAGAGGCAGCAGCGGTGGGGGCGGGGACAGGAAGCCAGGGGACAGGGTTCTGGAGGTGGGTGGCCCCCATCATTGCCCTGCACACTCTCCATTCCCTGCCAGGAGCTCATGCTTTGGGGCTGTTGCACGCAGCCCTAACTGGCCTCATGTCACACCTAGCAGAGCTTCCTGGCTGATAAAAATCAGGCAGCCGGTGGTCAGGAGCAGAAAAGCTCACTATTTAGCATGGAAACAACAACAACAACCTTCTTTTCATGGCTCAGAAGAGACTTCTCTAGCTCCTTGTTGGTTCTCTGATGATCTGGGTTGACCAGATCAGAACTTGAAATGGCGGCGAGTGGCCATTTGGAGAGCCCCAGCCTAAAATCTCATCCTTGCTGTGCTGCCCTGGTTTGTTTCTTTTTCTCTGTATCTGCTCCCTGTATAAGTTTTCTGTCACTGCTCTAACAAGGGAACATAAACATAATGGCTGAAAACAAAACCTAGTTACTATGCCGCAGTTCCCTGGGTCATGAGTACAGGTGGGATCCACTGGGCTTTGCTCAAGCTGCGATGTCCGCTGGCTGGGCCCCTGTCTGGAGGCTCGCCAGAAGATTCTGCCTCTAAGCTCAACCTTCTAAGGTTGTTGGCAGGATCCAGTTCCCTACGGCTAGAGGACTGAGGTCCTGTTTCCTTGCTGACTGTCAGCCCAGCCGTTCTCTATAACTAGCGGCTTCTTGCTTTCCTTTTCATGCAGTATTCTTCATCTTCAAGCCAGCGGTGGTGGACTGGGTCCTTCTCATGCTTCAAATCCCTGTCTCCTTTTTGCTTCCTCTTTGCCACTAGCTAGAGAACATTCTCTGCTTTCTTGGGCCCATGTGACCACATTGACCCACCTGGATGATCTCCCCCTTTTAAGGTCAACTCTGCCACATAACATAACATGCTACGATATTTTGTCATGTTCCCAGGCTCTGGCATCAGGGTGTGGAATCTTGGAGGCCGTTCCTAGAAATCCTGCCTACCACACCAACTGTTGGTGTGAGAACAGAAGAAATGAACCAGCACAAGCTGGGAAGGTGTGTCCATTTTAGCCACAGTCTTTGGGAAGGAAAACCAAGAATCACCTGCGTCCCTTTGCCTTGTCACAAGACACCTATCAAGTGCTTGCTTGGTTTGTCAAGCTCAGGAAAGTTTTGTAGTTCTCTTTCACACTTTAGAAAAGGTAAATAACCCGTGGGTGGATTTTTCTTCTTTTGGGACCATTTACTTACATGTTCCTTTCATGCTAAACTCTCAGCTCTCATTTCAACCTTGCTTTTGCTAAAGGAAAGCTCGGTGTAAGTAATATTGTGGAAAGTTAATTATTTTTAGTCAGACAATATGGAACCAGGCAATAAAATTCAGGAAAGGGGCCTGTTTTGAAACCTGTGGCCTTGTCTAAAGCACTCAGTGTCAATAAACCGCTCCCAGGGCAGGTGTGACACCCCCGGCCTGGCCGTGGCCAGAGCAGTCGGGGGTACTGCGGGGACTGGAGGAGGTCTGGGCTCTGCAGTCACATTCTGTTAATGCCTCACTAGACCCGGTGATTCAAGCCCGTGTCTTTACATGTTATGTGCTTGGTGATGGGAGAGACAGATGCCAGTTTCCCAAGAGGGAAAAAAAGCAACTGGAGAGAAAGGAAATGGCAGATTGTCAATGAGATAGCTTTTGTTTCAATTTTCCCTCCTTTGTTTTCTTTTTAAGTGCCCTGTGAATTACCGTACTTTCCCTTTTGGTATTTTGGGCCATAGATCTCTGCATTAACCTGAACTTTTTTCTTTTTTTTTTTTTCCCCTTCCTTTTCCCTAATATTCATCTGGACAATACCCCTACACCTGACTGCCTTGTTTCAGTGGGAGCCACTGTCCCCTTCCAGACTGTTTTATTGGGGGAGAGTGGCATGGTCCCATGGCAGGCATCCCAGATTGGAAGCCAGGAAAGCTGGGCCCCTTTCCCAGGCCCATCCACCACGCCTCTGCAGCGCCTCGACTAGGCCTCCGTTCCCCTGCGCTGGGCCTGCAGGGTGCCGGTGTGACAGCTGGAGATAAGCAAAGGGCAACCTTCTTGTGTCAGAGTTCCCAGATCGGCCATGAACCAGCCGTGTGACTTGGGCTCAGTCAGTGTTCCTGTACCTGAGCCTCAGTCTGCTCTTTGATCAGCTGGGGAAAACGACATTTGCTTCCTTGAGTGAGAGGCTAGTCGATGACAAATCCACGGCGTTTTGCATTTTGGCCTGGGTTGGCCTCACGGGGCCAGCAGGATGTGGCTCTCCGGGACCGCATGGAGCTGGGATGGGGCCACGCTGTGGTATTGAGGATGGGCCATTGTGCTCTGTTCCCGTTTCTCTGTGGTTCGGGAAGATACAAGGGGACCCTACCTGCAGCCTGCGGATCCTGCGAAGAGGTGGCAGGAAGGGGCAAAGGCCACAGCAGTGGGCCGGGTGGGCAGGCGTAGGTGGCGGAGGAAAATGGCCATTTGGAGGGCTGCTTCTTGTGGTCTTTGAGTCCGCCTTGCTCTAGCACCCTGTCCTAGTATTTTCCAAAATTTTCTCTATGCTGCTTTGCTTCTGGCACTGGTGGCTGTGATTAAAAAATAGCTATTATCGATAGATAAATAGATGTCGGTAAAAGCACACTGCACTTGGGTTCAGACCAACTGGATCTTGGACTAGAGTGCGAATTCACCAGCTCCATGACAGTGGCTAACTGACTTAACCTCTGTGCCTCAGCTCCGCTGACCTCTCTGGTTTGCTTCGGAGAGCACGCAGCTCCCAATACGCGGGGGTATTTTGTAGGCCTTAAATTGTGTGTAATCATAATCAGTCTTCCATTTTCCTGTAGGGCGTTTTAAGGACAAATGAAATGAAAGCGGCCTCTGGGCGTGGACATAGCGTCCTCCAGCATATTCCGTGTCCTGTGAGGGAACAAGGTCAAATGAATGAGTAGCTGGGAGCAAAGCGGCTATTATGAGGGGCCCTCCCCTTCCTTGATTTCTCATACTAATGGACATCTATGTTTCCACTCAGAATTCCTATTCATTTGTTAGGTACAAGGCCAAGATACCAAAATAGCCCTTGTGTGGGGCTGAAACTGTTACTGCTCAGTTGTTCCTGGGCTTTACTTCTCTCGCTCAGCTCCACCTCTCCTGGAGTGTCTGCGGACGTGTCAACGATGGACTCCAGGCCCGGTGACGGTGCTCAGGAATGGTCCAAACGTTACACAGGGAGCCAAGAATTTTAGAGATGTTCCAGGGGACGGGCAGGAGCCCCGACGCCCCCCGCCCCCACCCTCCCGGGTAAGCCGATCACCCCGTGTCAGCAACAGTGAGGGCTCAAACGTGCCCCGCGTGCTGTGGGGGCCTGTCTGATGCAGGTAGAGGAAGCCAACACGACGGATGTTCAACTTGCAGTGAAGAATTTAGAATACCTTTCGGGACACACGATGGATGTCGTAGGTCGGCGGTTCGAAATTCATCACTTACACTAACCAGCAGATTCCTTTTCATAAACACACAAGTGTTTCCTAATAGGCATAGCCATTGAGTTTCACGTGTTTGATAACAGCTGCATCTAAATAATGTTGGAAACGCTGCAAAGGTCACTTTGAAGAGGCACCATGACCTGGAGGACAGGCACAGACCTTCAGGCCGACCCTCTTCTCTGTCATTTCCAATGCTGTGGCCTTCAGCGAGCCCAGCAGCCTCCCTTTGGTTTCCTCATCTTCAAAGCAGGGGAAATTATGCTGATCTTGGACCTTGTTGTGAGGAGTTATGATCATGTGTGAGAAGGGCTGAGCCCAGGTCCAACAGCGGTGGGAATTCAAGACCTGAAATCTTTCGCTATTAAAAAGTGAAACACGGGGCGCCTGGGTGGCTCAGTTGGCTAAGCGGCTGCCTTCGACTCAGGTCATGATCCCAGCGTCCTGGGATCGAGTCCCACATCGGGCTCCTTGCTCAGCAGGGAGCCTGCTTCTCCCTCTGCCTCTGCCTGCCTCTCTGTCTGCCTGTGCTCGCGCTCTCTCTCTCTCTCTCTAACAGATAAATAAATAAAATCTTTAAAAAAAAAAAAGTGAAACACTACATATGGCATTTATGATTCAGCATTTTAAGCTCCTGTCAGATCCCGCCCGCCCCCCTTCTTTAATGAAGTATGATGGTCGGATTTAATAGAACTTCTGTGATTTTGTTTAGGTAGTGTCTTTGCTGATTTCCCTATGGTGGGTTTTAAAATCAAAGCCATAAAATAAAATCAGTAAAACTTGTCTCCTGTCCCAGATCGTGGGCTGCACATTCTACATGTAGAGATAGGTGGTACTTCAGAGACTTTAGGTGGTGGGTACCACTGCTGTCCCCACTTTGCAAATGAGAACTGCATTTTGAAGAGTTTGGGTCATTTGACCAGGGCCACCTGGCCAGACAAGGACTCCCAGTGAGGGTTTTGTGACACCACAGGCCATATTCTCCGTTACTGACACACACTGACTTCACCCAAACTTGGCCTGTTATTGTAGCCTTATACTTCAGAGTGGTTGCTAAGGTTCTCATGGCTACACAGAGGTGAGGGGACAATTTGGGGTGATGACAAAAGGAGTGGGAGCTGTTCTGGGGGACATGCTAAGGTCATTTTCCTCATCTTTCATGGCTCAACTTCCATCTCTTACCATCTCAGCAGATACCCCGTCCTTGGAGCACCTTCTCCTATTTATTCCACACTCATTTCCAAATTCCCTTCTCCCAGGTCACTTTTGGCATGCCATCATGCTCTTGGGACCCTGAGTGACTTCAATTAGCTTAGGGTCCAGCCCAAGAGTCTCACGAGGGTGCCTGCAAGTGACCTTCACTTCCCTCCTTATCCTTCCTCATCCGTCAGTCCCTCTCATGGACACAGCCTTGGGCACCCTCTATGGACGCAGCCCATCCCACTTTATGTCTTGAGTAGGCAGCACCGGGCCTGCTCTGGGCTCTGGCCAGTTCAGCGGGCCATGGAGGAGGACGACATGGCCGCCCCTTGGGCGAGTACTTAGGATAGCCCCAGAGGCAGCCCAGCCGGATGAAAAAGCCTTTGTATTCACTCATGCATTCATTCGTTAAGCCATTCATTTCATTCAGTCATTTTTTAAAATTCAACACCAGGTGTTAAGAACACAACACGTAATCAGACACAAGCCTGCCCTTATAACTCAGTAGAGGGGACAGACTCAGAAACGAAGAATGGTGGCTCCGTGGGAAAGTGCTAGCATCCACTGAGCGCTGTGAGTGTGACAAAGGGAATTGAGGAGGCTGAGATGGAACCAGGGGAAGGAAGGTGTAAAGATTCACAGGCAGGAAGGAACTGGTGCTTTTGCAGAAATACACAGAAAGCAGTGTGACTGGAACATACTGTGTGCGGGGAGAGATGGCAAGAACCCCAACTCATTCGGATAGACTGGGCAGCCGCCATCCCAGCTCCCCCTGAGATGGAGTAACGGAGGCGGATGCCTGGGCAGCCGCCTCTGTAAAACACAGGCTTTGTGCACAGAAACCAGTGACAGCTGAGGCATGTGGGGCTGGCAGAAGAAGAAAGGGGAGCTGTTCCCACTCTTAGCACTGAATCGACAAGAGGAGGGACCCATGATTAAAACTCCAAGAAAGCTCCAGCAACGAGTGTAGGACACCACTGTCAGATAAGAGGTGGGGACTTCGGGAAGACACAGCCACTGCCAGCGCACAGCCTGGCAGAAAGATGCAGAGCAGGGTAGAGAAGGGTGAGGAGTCTGCCTGGACGGCAGCAGAAAGCAGGCAGCCCGGCAGACATCCATCACGTCCCTAGTTCACCCCAGCTCCCATTTGTTGTCTGTACTGCAGACTGCAAGTCTCATTCAAAGCATCGTGCCAGTGTGCAGAGAAAACACATCACACAGGAAGAAATGTCAACCTCAAAGTAGAGTCCAGATCGCAGAAGACATGAATTAGGGTCGGGTATGGGAAAAGAGAGAAGAAGGCTGGATAATAAAACAAATATGTGGAGATCATTTGGACTTAACAGAGTTGCTATTGTTGAGACAGACATACGACTCTGAGCTTCCTGGTGGCCAAGTTATAAAGGAAGATGAGGTCAGGTGTGTGGTTTTCCTTGTGGAAGAAGTGAAAGCATACTAGTTTGTATCAGTAGCTAGACTCTTTCTAGACCTTAGTGTGAACAGGAGTTTTCTCCATTGGAGCGGCATGATTTTGAGCAGACTGTGACCCTGTGAAAATTCCTCGGGCCCACTGAGGTCGATGCAGCACATCTATTTGGCTTCTGTCCATGCGGTCAGCTGGTGGCGCTGGGTTCATTAATGATATTCACCAGTGGTGTTCGAGCTCTGCCTCTCTCCCATGATTTCATGTGCCTCCAGACCAGGGAGCATGCTTCATATGTCTTTTCTACCTCTCATACCGTATTAGTTTGAAACTGAGCCTAGTGAAAGTATTTTGAGTATTAATTTTTTCCATTATTGCAGAAAGAATTTCTTACATACCATGAGACTAATTAGACCACGCACAGCTGGATCCACAAGCAGGTGCTCTAGGGGTTCGGGGTACAGTGGAAAGCGACCATTGTTGGAGGTACTTCAGGAAATCGTGGAATGCAATGCAGTTGAGACCAGTGATGCTTAACATTTGGGGGTCAAGAACCCCTTTGAAAAGATAATGAAAACTAAGGACTCTTTCCCCAGGAAAAGGCATACAATTTTGGTTTAAGTTTCAAGAAGCTCCCAAACTTCTTGGAGCCCAACCCTGAATTCGTTAAGGGGTTCTGGACCCCAGTTTAGAATGGCTGGTCTAACCTATGGTCTTACAATGTTTTGTACAAGGGATTTTTCTTCTAGACGCACTGTGGCCCCATTAGTGATAGACTCCTGAGACCATGCTCAACCCATGGGGGTGAGAGGAGCAGGCAGATTACTAACCAGACTCTTACAGCCCTTACCGCATACATTCTATAGCTAGGAGAGAATAAATAGGACACATGGACTATTAACCAGGCATAAAAGGGAAGGAAATTCTGACACCTGCTACAACAGGGGTCAACCTTGAGGCCAGCATGCTAAGCGAAATAAGCCAGTCACAAAAGGACAGATACTATATGGTTCTACTTCTAGGAGGTACCTAGAGAAGTCAGATTCATAGCAAGGAGAGTGGAATGGTGGTTGCCGGGGGGCTGCGGGGAGAGGATAGGGAATTAGCATTTCATGGGCATGGTTCCCATTTTGCAAGGTGTAAATTCTACTGTTGGGTGGTGGTGACGGCTGCATGACGCTGTGAACATACCTACCATTACTGAGCTCCACTTAAAAATGGTTAGGATGGTAAATGGTATGTCATGTACAGCTTACCAAAATTAAACAGGTAAATATGAGTTTAAAACAGTGAATGCAGCATGCTGCTGAGGGGTGCGTGGGGTGGGAGGTCTAGGCTCACCCGCCTCTTTCATGAACTGTGGCCTCATGAAATGAGCCTCTGGGAGCCAGTCCTTTCCGCTATGGGTAGGCTCTCTGACCTGTGCCAGATGGCAGTGGCATCGAAACCCAGGGCCAGGAGCACCTTGATTCACATTGGGATGGTTCTGCTTGGAACTCTGGACTTGTTGCAGTGTTTTCATTTCTGTATATGCTCTGTTACTGACATTAACTTTTCCTACAAGACAATGGCTGGCGACCATCTTCTATTTCCTAGGACTCTATACATAATTTTAAAAGGAAAACTGTAGCTGCTTAGGTGATTCACCATGCAGGAACTCTTCATTTTATAGGACCCATTTTTTTTATAACAGGAAGTAAATATGGGTTGCTAAGCTACTATGTCCACCAAAAAAAAAAAAATCATATAGTAGATTCCATTGTAGTCTTTGTGTTCTGTGAGAGTTGATGATTCTTTAATGCTAATTCTGCCCTTTTGTTCTTGACCTCCTTTACCTAAAGTTAATTAGGGTTGGCCATAGTATATTTGGTATAAACAGAAAGAAAAAGGCTTAAATCATAATTCCATGTGAGAAAATGGAAGTCTTCCTTCAATCTTCTCAAAGGAATTTAAAAAGCAATTATTGGCCCATTATTTTCAGTTCTGCATCTGTCTGTCTGTCTGTCTATCAATCTATCTATCGGTTCAAAGAACTTGAACACATCTGATTTAATCTTATTATTGTGAAGGAAAGAAATACAGACCGCAGTGTAGATTTTAGGAGTTGCAAGTATCTCTTTTGATCTTCTGGGGATGAGGCATCTGTTTTCCACCTCTGAGAAGAATAAGGCAGGTAGAGACCATTTTAAGATGCATCTGAAGAGGTTTAGGCCAGAGGAAAGCAAGAACTGCGGGTCAGTTATTCCATTTTCCCAAGATCGAGATCTCAAAATAAAAGTGGATATCATTGTCCATATCAGAGACCTTGACCCTCAGGGCAGTGGGAGGGTCCTGATGTAATGGAATTGTTCTTTCTGCTTATTTAATTTATATGAACTCACATATGCACAGATTTGATAAGGAGGGAGCCATTTTTTTTAAAGATTTTATTTGTCAGAGAGAGAGAGAGAGAGGGAGAGAGAAAGCGCAAGCAGGGGGAGCAGCAGGCAGAAGGAGAAGTTGGCTCCCCACTGAGCAGGGAGCCCAGTGCAGGTACTCCATCCCAGGACCCTAGGATCATGACCTGATCCAGAGGCAGACGCTTGACTGAATGAGCCACCTGGGCATCCCCGGAGGGAGCCATTTAAGTAGAGCTGGTCATTAGGCCTATCATTCAACCCAAGTTTCCACAGAAAACCAGGATGGAGGTACCAGAATTTATACTTCACAGGTGGGGTTTCTCCCATGCTCTCAGAGTGAACAACTCACCCCCCGGGTGTGAGTCTAGCAGTGTTTATTCCCAGAGAGCATGGCTTCCGCACGCCAGCCATCATGCTCATCTAACACTGTGGTTGGCCAGCGCTGGGGCAAGAGCTGGCTGGCCTGAGCTTCATGGGAGATGGGACATCTGTGTCCAGTGTGGTTCACAAATACGGACTCGATCAGTCTATCAGGGATCAGGAAGCTTTGAGAGAAAAAAGTCATCAAGCCATGGCATCAAGTACTGCAGTGATCATTCAGGAGACACGTGGATTTCAGCGAAGACTGAAATGCATTTGATGTGTGCCTGAAGAACAGGACTAGGAGCCTGTGCCTATGAATTTTATTTTATTTTATTTTATTTTTAAATTTATTTTAATTTTTAAAAAGATTTTATTTATGTATTTAACAGAGAGAGAGAGAGAGAGATCACAAGTAGACAGAGAGGCAGGCAGAGAGAGAGGGAGAAGCAGGCTCCCCACTGAGTAAAGAGCCTGATGCGGGGCTCGATCCCAGGACCCTGAGATCATGACCTGAGCCGAAGGCAGAGGCTTAACCCACTGAGCCACCCAGGTGCCCCACGCCTGTGCCTATGAATTTTAACACACACACAAACTTCCTGCCAAAGAGATACAGACTTCTGATGAAAAGGGATTTCCAGTAGTAATTTCAACTCTTCATGCTTTTCACCAATATATAGTCTCCTGACCCTAGCTCCCATGGAAATTACAATGGTTTAGAGCATGAACTTTGGGGTCAGATTCCAAATCCCAGCTTTTCCATATTAATCAGCTAACGTGTTAATTTCACTAAGCCTCAGTTTCCTCAAATGTAACAATAGTTCTTACCTAATGAGACAGTTCTGTAGATTAAACGCAAAGCGCTCAGCACCTGCATTTAATAAGTAATGCAATAGATGTTTACTCTGATTATTCAGGAAGCAAAAGCAATCCAATGCATTGGCCGAATGCCACTGATTTGTGGGAAGAACAAAGGACTGGTTCTGTGCTCTGGATCCAAAGCAATGAAAAAGCTTCAAAAACATATTTGTTTTTATTCTTTCATATGTTATGTTTTATATGCCTAACTTCTAAACTATTTAAATATATGTGTTAGCTGTGTTCAGTGACTATTTGTGGACTACCTGCTCTGTGCCAGGCTGGGTGCTGCTGATTCGGAGACAGGACAGGAGACAGACACATCAGCTAGTAGTTGTAAGCCAGCATGGAGAAGGGAATCACTGGGGCACTGAAAGGACTTAGGTATAGAAAGCAGAGAACGGGTCAAGGAAGGTGTCTGGTGAGAGAAAGCTGTGAGGGTGAGAACAACAGGAGGCATTGGGGGAAACCGCAAGGAAGTTAGATTGCCTGAGTGGAAGGTGCAAACTGGGAATGGTGGGCAAAGAGGCTGCACAGAGAGGCTATCCTGGAGCCCTTCCACGCTCTCCTAGGGCCTTTGACCCTCATCCCGAAGGCTGTGTGAGCTGTTGATTGAATATATATTCTCATTCAGGATAGATGATTCTGGGCAGAAGACAGATTGGAGGGGGGGACCAGAGGCAGGGGTCAGGGTATCAGACTACACAGCAGCCATTGGGGGAGGACTGGTAAGGGGGATGTGAGCAGGTCCTCCAAAGAAGGAGGGGGAGGCAGGGAGGCCGAGGAATGAACAGTAGGTGAATATAACAGAACTTGTGATGGCTGGGGTGGAAAGTGGGTGGAGGGAGGAATCAAGGGTGACTCCCAGTTATCCAGTCAAGCAACGGAGGTGGTGGTGCTGCCAGCTGAGACATTTTTAGAAAAAAAGAGGAAGGACATGTTTGGAGGGTAGAAGATGATTTTGCTCTTTTAGAAAGAAATTTTAGTTATGCAGAACTCACAGTCTGGGAAGATCATGATTCAAATGTGATTTTCTTTCATTACATCTGGAATTCGGTAATCAAAGAAATTATTTGTGGTAACAAATCCTCAGAAAGCCTGGCTAACCAGGAGAGGTTGCATAGTCCATTATTCCCAGCCAGGGACAAACAACATCTGAGCCCACATGACCTTCATGATTAAAGGTTGGTCAGGGAAGAATCTTAAAGAAAAGAAGCTAGAAAAGAGAGAGAATGGATCAAGGACAAACACATATAATAACACTAATTAAAAAAAATGTAAGAACCCTGATTTCAGATATTTTCTGCCTTTTCCCTGATTTTTTTTAGAAGATTTTATTTATTTATTTGACAGAAAGAGATCACAAGTAGGCAGAGAGGCAGACAGAGAGAGAGAGAGGGAAGCAGGCTCCCTGCCAAGCAGAGAGCCCGATGTGGGGCTCGATCCCAGGACCCTGGGATCATGACCTGAGCCAAAGGCTTTAACCCACTGAGCCACCCAGGTGCCCCTACCCTGATTTTTAATTAATTGCATCTCACTCCATTCCCCCCCCACTATCTCCTGATAGAGATTCCAGAATAAGTGGTAAATAGCAAAAAATGAAGCCAAGAGAAGAAGGGAGAGATGGGGCTTGGATAATCCACGATCTGTCATTTCAGCCACTTAAATCAGGCAGAGGTTGGTGTACCAAGTAGGCAAGATTGGGAGAATTAGGAATGAATGTGGGCTGTCTCCCCAGGGTTGACCAATCTGTGGACTCAAATCTGTGTGCTGCTTTGTGTGAGTTAGCGGCATAAATGGTCTCTGTGTTAATTTTGAATTTTGTTTCTTTTAGATTTAGTCATCTTATTTGGGAGGGTTCTGGATAGTAGCAAGATGTTATATTCGGTTTCAACCCCAAATCTGGTTAAAGAAGAAGCTAGAAGTGGGAAGGAGAAGATGCACCCATTTTTCTTTGCTGAAAATGGATAGGTAGTGCCATAGTGGCATACAAAGGGCTTCTCAGAGTTATCATTCGACAAAGTGCCCCAGGAGAGGGCTGAAGGCAATGGGGAGAGGGCCGTGGGTGGGTGTCCCCAGGATGACTTCCTCTCTCTCCTCTCCCTGCCAGAGCTCCCTTGTCCAAACCTGTAATCCCTGCCCAAGCAATTCCAGTTCTGGGTGTTTCTTAAGCAAATAGAGCAAATCATGCCAGTGTTAGGGGTTGTCACCCTTTACAGATTATACTCCAGGGCAACGATTCTTGATTTTTCCTCATGACTCAGTGTCACTGCCTCACCTGTGACTTTGATTTCTCCCACCTCCAACCCCTCATTGCACTCACATCTGTATGTGGAGTTAGTACAAACAACATGCTGTCGTGTTTTCCCATGATCTATTTTGTGAAGTCGAGCCTTCCTCATTTACGTACCACCACATTCTCTAATAGTTAGTTTCTCAGGTCTGTGTCTTCCTGACCTCCCATATGGGAAGCTTTCTGTGACTGAGAAGAGATGTGTCAGCTGTTTTTTGCACAAGTATCTTCTCCACCTCCTCCTGCCCCAAGGTGAGCCCAGCACACAGCAGGTGGGTGTTCAGCAGATACTTGTGGATTGTGAAGCAGTGCCACCAACATGATATCTCCAAGTTAAAAAAAAAAATTGTATATCAGAGTGCTGGACATAAGGTTTCTACACAAAACGAAGACAAGTACTGCCCCTCCAAGGAGGTCTTCTCAGTATTTATGGGAAGGATGATAATAATAACTCTTGCCATGTACTTGCTATGTGTCAAGCGCTGCTCTAGGCACTTTACATGCATCACTGTATTTGATTTTTACAATAGTCTTCTGCTTATTGCTATCCTCATTTTAAAAATGGGGAAACTGAGGCACAGAAAAGTTAAAACCTTGCCCAAGAGTCAGGAATATGTGGTGGGGAAAAAGACTCTTCAAGAAATGGTGCTGGCAAAAGTGGACAGTTACCTGCGAAAGAAACCGGATTTTCTTAAAGCACACACAAAAATAAACTCAAAATAGATTAAAGACATAACTGAGAGATCCAAAACCATAAAACTCCCACAGGGGAACATAGACAGTAATTTTTCTGACATCAGCTATAGAAACATTTTTCTAGATACATGTCCTTTGGCAAGGGGAACAAAAATAAAATTAAACTATTAGGATTACAACAAAATAAAAAGCTTTTGCACAGTGAAGGAGACCAGCAAAATAAAAAAAAAATAACCCACCAAGTGGGAGAAGATATTTGCAAATTATATATGTGATAAGGGGTTAATATCCAAAATATATAAAGAACTTACACAATTCAATATCAAAAATCCACAAATAAGCCAATTAAAAATGGCCAGAAGACATGAACAGACATTTTTCCAAAGAATATATCTAGATGTCCAACAGGCACATGAAAAGATGCTCAACATTACTAATCATCAAGGAAATGCAAATCAAAACCACAATGAGATGTCACCTCACACCTGTCAGAATGCTAGATCAAAAACATGAGAAACAACAGGTGTTGGTAAGGCTGTGGAGAAAAAGGAACCCTTATGCACTGTTGGTGGGAATGCAAAGCCACTGTGGAAAACAGTATGGAGTTTCCTCAAAAAATTAAAAGTAGAATTACCATATGATCCAGTAATTCCACTATTGGATATTTGTCACCTTAAAATGAAAACACTGATTCAAAAAGGTACATGCACCCTTATATTTACTGTAGTATTATTTACAATAGCCAAATTATGGAAGCAACCCAAGTGCCCATCCACAGATGAATGGATAAAGAAGATATGAGATATATATATATCTCCAGCCATAAAAAGAAATCTTGCCATTTGCACAAACATGGATGAATCTATGGCTCTAGGGGGTATAATGCTAAATGAAATAATGTCAGTCAGAGAAAGAGAAATGCCATATGATTTCACTCATGTGGAATTTGAGAAACAAAACAAATGGAACAAAGAAAAAAAGAGACAAGTGAAAAAACAGACTCTGAACTACATAGAGAACAAACTGGTGGTTACCAGAGGGGAGGTGGGTTGGGGGATGGATGAGATAGGTGAAGGGGAAAGGTGATGAGCACTGAGTAATACATAGAATTGTTGAATCAGTGTATTGTACACTTGGAGCTAATATAATGCTGTATGTTAATTATAATGGAATTGAAAAATAGTTAATAAAAATTAAAAAAAAAACTTGTCTAAGAGTGGAATCAGATTTCAAAGTTAGGCAGTTTGAATCTGGAATATACACTCTCCTACCTCTAGGCTGTGTTGCTCTTTGTGTTCCGTTTAAACCTATTTGTACTTACAAGGTTATTCTCCTATGCTTTCTTCCAGAAGCCCTATTGGTTTATTGCACATTTAAATCTACAACTACCGGGAATAGCGTTTTGTGTCTAGTACGAGGGCAAGAGTGATTTTCATCTTTTTTCTTCATTTTTAAGATCGTCTTGACTACTCTGGGCCCTTTGTATTTCTATAAAAATTTTAGAGTCATTTTGCCAGTATAAACACAGACACACATACACTCCTGCTGGGCTTTTGACTGAGAGTATACTGACTCTGAAGATAGATGTGGGAAGAATTAACACCTTCATGATGTTGGGTACATGTATATACCTTGTCTCTTTAATTTCTCACAATATTGTTATATAGTTTTCTATGTACAGATCTCATTCATATTTTGTTAAATTTCTAGGTATTTAGTTTTTTTGATTCATATTGTAAATGTTATCATCTAAAAACTTTCATTTTCTAATCGCCTGTGGTGGTATATAGGATTTTTGTATATTGATCTAGTAAGTAGAGACCTTGGGGCTCACTTAGTAATTCTAATTGTAAAATGTTTTTAGATTTCCTATGTATATAATCATGTTATCAAAAATAATGACAGTTTTACCTCTCCCAATTTCTAAGACTTTTATTTCCTTGTTTTGATTTATAGGCATTCCAGAATAATGTTGACTTGAAGTAGTGATCGTGAACATTTTTTATTTTATTTCCAGTCTTAGGGGAAAGCTTTCAGTATTTTACTACTAAGGATTACATTTGCTGTAAGTTTGTTTGTTTTCGATACTTGAAGATTTTTAAAGATATTTTATTAAGTAAGTTTTAACTTAATCACCTCTTCAAATACCTTATTTCTAAATATGATTACATTTTGGAGTACATGGACTTCCACATATGACCAATTTTAGGAGGACACAGTTCAGGCCATAGTACCCACCCCAAGTGATGGAGCTCCTATTCCTTCAGCTGCTGGGACCTGAATCTCTGGGGTCATTTCTGACTCTGTCCCCTACAACATCCCCAAATCTGCTTGTCTTTTCTTAAAAAAATGGAGTTGGAATCAAGCACTTCTCTCCATTCTAACGCCATCACTCTGGTCCGACATTCACTTGGACTCCTCCAGTAGCTTCCTTCTGGACTCCCACCCTCTTTCCTCACCCCCACAGCCTGTTCCCTGCCCCGTAGCCTGATGAAGCTTATGGGCAAGGCCTCCTCCCTCCTCTGATCCAAACCTCCCATTACCTCCACAATACATGACCGACTCCTCAGGCCACTGTTACAGTCCTGACTCTTGCCCTGTTCTCTTTGTTGAAAGAAAGGAGACCTGTGCTCTCCTAAGCACACCTAGCCCACCTTTCCTTCAAAGAATTTGCATATCCTGGGACCTGTTTCTGTGATAAACATCCACACCTCTTGCCACTCGTTGCCAGAAATGGGGAAGCCCTCCATACTGGGCTTGGGCTATCTCCGGAGTCTCCAGACCCAGAGAGTGGGAAAAGGGCAGGTGAAGAGTCTCAGGAGACTGTCATCCCAGAGAACACATGAGTGGGGTTGGGACCAGGGAAGGACCCAAACACCCTCTGCTTCCCTGTGTAGATCCTGCAAGTGCTTCTGCAGCTATTAGCACCTGTGGGGAGAAGCAGGGGACCATGGCCAGGCTCCACAAGCTCAGGCCTCCCTTGTACCCATGCCCAGCCCGGAATCTGAGGGCCTCACGCTGAATGACATAACCTGGGTGCTTCAGTCCTCAGTGCTGCCACTTACCAGCTCTGTGACCTCTCACCAGCAGTCAAGCTCCCTATGTCTCAGTGTCTCCATCATCCCCAGTCTTGTTCTGCCTCTGAGCAGCTTTGGAAACTCCTCTTGAGTCCCCCTTCTGTTCACAACCGGCCAGGACCCTCAGGATGAAGTACAGCTCCCCAGCCTGCCATTTGAGCTGTTACTCTGCTGTTCCCTGCAGACAGGAGAAGGCCCCCAGGTGTTCCTGAACCTTTCTGGATCAGCCTCACCCTTGAGCCTTTACACAGTGTGTGCCGTCTGCCTATGGCATTCCCACACTCCACCACATGCACTGGCAGAAACAGGGAGCTCACCCAGGAGCAGCTCACTGGCCTGGACATGGGGACCTGCTGCAGGGACTTGAACAGGTGTCCCCTCCCTGGTGGATTTAGGATGTGGGCGGGAGTAAGGGGGAGCAAGGGCCTGGAGAAGGAGGTAGCATTTTCCTGAGCTTGTCTGTTAGCATGGCCATCGGAGTCTGTGGGGAAGGGGGGCCAGCTGATGGTCCCTACCTAGACCTGTCTCCAGGCAGCAGGGACAATGACTTCTCTTCCACCTCATGAGACTTGTCCCTCGGGCCCCACCCAGCCACTTGGAGCCGCTGATCAGATCTCTTAAGTCAGAGAATCTGTAGTGATGTTTCTCTTTACATTCCATTTTGATTTGGACAATTTTTGCATTATTTTTTCTTGATTAGTCTTGCTAAGTGTTTGTTCTTATTATCTTTCCAAATACCAACTTTATTTTTATTTATTTATGTTAGTCACCATACAGTACATCATTAGGTTTTGATGTAGTGTTCCGTGATTCATCGTTTGCATATACCAACTTCGTTGATTTTTCTCTCTTATGTATGTGTTTTCTCCTTCATTAATTCACATTATTATTATTATTTTTTAAAAGATTTTATATGTTTATTTGACAGAGAAAGAGAGAGCACAAATAGGCAGAGCGGCAGGCAGAGGGAGAGGGAGAAGCAGGCTCTCCGCTGAGCAGGGAGCCCGATTCGGGACTCGATCCCAGGATGCCAAGATCATGACCCGAGCCGAAGGCAGCTGCTTAACCGACTGAGCCACCCAGGCGCCCCAATTCATGTTACTTTTTAACCTTACTTACTTGGATTAAATGTGCTGTTTTTGCACTAACTTCTTGATGGATTTTTGGCCTTCTTTTGACCAGCAAATGCACTTAATACTACATATTTTCCTTAGCCAGAATTTTAGCCACACTCCACAGGTCAATGTCATATTTTCAATATAGTATAGAGGTCAAAATGTTTTCTAATTTTTATGGTGATTTATTCTTTGGCTCAGGATGAGTTTTTAAAAGTTTTTAAAAATATTGATTTATTTTTAAAAGTGAATTGCTTAATTTCCAAACATTTGAGCATCTCACAGTAATTATACTCTGAATGATTTTTGTTAAGAATTTATTTATGGAGAACGTAAGGATGCTTTTTTATTTTTTATTTTTATTTTATTTTATTTTTTTAAGGCTGCTCTTTTAGATGTTCCATGTGTACTTGGAAAGAATGAGTGCTTTTTACTGTTGGGTGGAGTACTCTGCATTTGTCAAATAAATCAGATTTGTTGATTCTGTTATTCATATCTCCCATGTCCTTACTAATTTATTTATTTATTTTTGCCTATTTTTTCCCCTCATATGCTAAAAGAGGCTTATTAAAGTCTCTAATGCTGTGCATTTCTTCTTTCAATTCTTCAATTTTTTTTCACAGAGCCATAATCCTGTATTTCCTGTAGTAACAATGGTTCAGTATTTGCTAATTGAGTGTTCACAGTAACTTTTAGAACATAATAACCATGGATAACAAGAATCAATTGTTCTTTTTTCTATTCCTCTACAATAAACAGCCTGTAACCTGGACACTATGTATAAAACAAACATAACATGCTGAGAAGTAGAAAGAAGAAGGCTAAGGAACTCAGGACCCAAAGAAAGATGTTGCCCTGAGTTTGTCTTCCTTTTTGCCTTATATATCCCACACTTGGAGCTGGTGAGGAACTTGAAAATGCCAATAGGCATAGACCAAAAAAGCCTCAAGAAAAGCCTGTTCTCACTAACTGAAGGACAAAGAAAGGGACAGCCCAGCAAGTCAAGAAATTTTTAGCCAATAACCATTCTACACTAGCCAAATACCACAGAAAAAGCTGTGATGCCATGTCCACCCACAGCAGCAAAGGCTGATTTGGAGAGTTTAGATTTCTATCCTTGTTAGGCCATAAGGAAGCAAATGGGGTGGTGTCACAGAATGACACATAGGGAGCTGAGAGGAGCTCTACCCTCCCAGGGTCAGTGGAGACCACATGGCAAGCTTGGACATCCACCCACACCCCATTTAAGGAGTTGCTGCTCTCCATCCTTGCTAGGAGTAGTATCAGAGAAGGCCTAGTGGGGAGTCAGAAGTGATGATGACACCACTCTACTTTCCACCACCAGCATTCTGGCGTCAGTGGAGGCTATGTGGGGAAGAGTAACAAGGTACTTTCTTAGGCAGAGTAATATCAATGGAAGTCTATTAGAAAGTCTAAATTTCTACCTCCACTCAACAATAATGAGGAGTATAACCCCTGCATCCCAGGCATCAACCAAAGTGATGTATGAAACCTGGATTCCCACCCTTATCTGGCAGCAATAAGGTGCCATCCCTCTTCTTCCATCAGTGTGGTATCAGAGAAGACCTGCTAACACAACTGAAAAAAAGCAAGAGAAAATCTCAGCAAAACAAAGAAATAGAAAATTTCAGCAAATAAAAATCAGTCGAAATTTTGAATTTCAAAATAAAACACTCAGGGCACCTGGGTGGTTCAGTGGGTTAAGCCTCTGCCTCGGCTCAGGCCATGAGCTCAGGGTTTGGGGATTGAGCCCCACATTGGGCTCTCTGTTCTGCGGGGAGCCTGCTTCCCCCTCTCTCTCTGCCTGCCTCTCTGCCTACTTGTGATCTCTTTCTCTCTTTAGTAATTTTACATATGGTCACTCCTTCAAGCCAAGATGGGTGGGTGGGGATTGTGACAACGAATATTTCTTTACTTCTCACCTGTGGGAATCATTTGGTAGAATTAATCACTCACTTCTGCAAAGACTTAATTCAGTTGGATTCCAGGTCATCATATTACCCTGATGGTCCTTCTACCTCACTTATATGCTCCTCTCTGAATCTATTGTACCAGTTCTTCAAATGTTTTCAAAGATTTTATTTATTTATTTGACAGAGAGAGATCGCAAGTAGGCAGAGAGGCAGGCAGAGACAGAGAGAGGGAGAAGCATGCTCCCTGCTGAGCAGAGAGCCAGATGCGAGGCTCAATCCCAGGACCCCGAGATCATGGCCTGAGCCAAAGGCAGCAGCTTAACCCACTGAGCCACCCACATGCCCCATGTTCTTCAATTTTTGAAGCTATGTTATTTAGAATTAGATGCATTTACATCTTTATCATTATGAATATCTTTTATCTTTAGTAATGTCTCTTGCCTTAACTTTTCTTTGCTTGATATTAATGTAGTTATAGTACCTTTTTGTTAACATTCTCATGGTTTATCTTTTTCCATGTTTTCCTTTTAGTCTCTCTGTGATTGAGGACTTTGAATCATCATGCCCTCATATTAGGATGTGTATCTTGTAAGCTGCATAGTTGTTTTGATTTTGTTGTTTTTGTGGTTGTTACACAGACTGATAATTAATTTTTCAGTTGGAGATTTTATTCTGCTTATATTTAATATAATTATTGGTTTATATCTATCTTAATATTTACTCTCTTTTTGTTCACTTGTTTTATGGCTCATTTTCTTTTTTGCCTTCTTTTGCTTTTAAGATTTTATTTATTTACTAGAGAGAGAGATTGAGAGAATGAGTGGGAGAAGGGGCAGAGGGGCAGGGAGCCCAGTGTGGGCCTAGATCCCAGGACCCTGGGATCATCACCTGAGCCGAAGGCAAATGCTTAGCAGACTGAGCCACTCAGGTGCTTGGCCTTGTTTTCTTTTAGTTCAGTACTTTTTATTATTCCACATTTCCTTTTATTAGCTTGTTATACATTCTTGTAATTATTAATTTTGAGATTACAATATCATTCTTTGATTTATTTTTTGATTTATTTATTTGAGAGAGAGAGAAAGAGAGCATGTGGGGGGTATGGGAGAGGGAGAGAGAGAAACCCAAGCAGACTCTGCAGTGAACACAGAGCCTGACAGGGGGCTCAATCTTATGATCTGTGAGATCACAGCCTGAGCCAAGATCAAGAGTCTGACCCTTAACCTAGTGTGCCACCCAGGAGTCCCTCATTCCTTGATTTATTTGCATCTCACATAATCTATACTTTCACCATTGCCCTTTTGGACAGTGCTTCTTAAATAATAATTTAATGTCTTGCTTCTTTTTTTATTGTTGGTATGCATTTTAATTCTATGTACATTTTGGACCCTACAAAACATTTTTATTGCTCCCTGATACAATTGAGATTAATAAGTTACAAATTTACCTTTTTTATTCGTGCATTTCTGTTTCTATCTGGTATTGTCTTCTTTATATGAGAATTTTCATTAATATTTTCTTTTTTTCCCTTTTTTCTTTTATGGAGATGTAATTGACTTATAACATTATATTAGTTTCAGATGTACAACATAGTGCTTTGATATTTGTGAAAATTATGGAATATCTCCATAGTAAGTCTTGTTAATGTCCATCATATTTTTTTTAATTATGTAGTGTTACTCACCATACAGTACATCGTTAGTCTTTGATGTACTGCTCCATGATTCATTATTTGTGTATAACACCCAGTGCTCATTACAACACATGCTTCCTTAATACCCATCACCGGGCTACCCCATCCCCCCACCTCCCTCCCCTCTGAAACCCTCAGATTGTTTCCCGGAGTCCATAGTCTCTCATGGTTCTTCTGATTCCACCCCCCTTCAGTTTCCCCTTCCTTCCCCTAATGTCCTCCATGCTATTCCTTATGTTCCACATATAAATGAAACCATATGATAATTGTCTTCCTCTGCTTGACTTACTTCACTCAGCATAATCTCCTCCAGTCCCGTCCATGTTGATGCAAATGGGGGTATTCCATGGTATATGCGAACCACATCTTCTTTATGCTTTCATCTGTTGAAGAGCATCTTGGCTCCTTCCACAGTTGGCTATCGTGGACATTGCTGCTATGAACATTGGGGTGCATGTTCTCCTTCTTTTCACAACATGAATCATCTTTAATGGAAGTCAGCTGATAACGAGTTACCTGATTTTTTTCTTTGCCAGAAAATTTGTCTCTAAGTTATCTTCATTTTTGAAGGATATTTCCAGTCAATGGACACAGAATTTCAGGTGGACATTTACTTTTCTTTCAGCACTTTAAAGATGGTATTCCTTTGTTTTTTGTTTGGTTTTGGTCTTACTGTTTCTCCTCTGGAAGTAATGTGTCTGTTTTACCTGGCTGTTTCTAAGATTTTTGTCTTTGTCTTTTTTTTTTTTAAGCAGTTTTACGATGCTATATGAAGGTGTGATTTTCTTTATGTTTCTCCTACTTAGGTTCTAGAGCAGTTTAGATTTTTCCCTGGTGGCTTTTGTGAGTTTTTGAAATATCTAGGATGTTATTTCTTCATATCTCCTTCTGCCCTGTTTTGTGTCTTCTTTCTTCCCTTTTGGTGATAATGTCCACCTTGCCATTTATTTTCCAGCAACATACAAATTCCAGTAATTCACTTATTGTAAAGCCTGTCTCTGGTAACTCCAGTGTCTGGTTACTTGTATGTCTGTTTCTAGGGCCTGTTTATTTTTGGGTCTTGTTTCTTCTCATGGCTGGTAACTATTGATTAAAGGCCAGACATTTTGTATTTAAAAAAAAATGGAAGAAAATCTGGATGAAACAATCTTCTTCCAGAAAGGATTCACTCTATCTTCTAATTGGCAGTTAAAGTAGGGCTGTTCCGAGAGCAAGCTGCGGTCTCCGTGAGATCGTCTGTGTTTGGCTTCTCATCTCTGTGATGTGCACTTCCAGATGTCCTGACTGAGACCTGGAACATTCACTAGGGCAGTTCCTTCCTGGCAGGACTTAAACTCCAGGGTTTTTTTTCTTTGTTTGTTTAATCTTCATGACAGTGAGACTACTGCCTCTTTCCCTGCGTAATTTAACAATCTGCAAAGTGCCTCAGATGTAATTGTCAGATTTGGGGTTCATTTTTCTGTACCACTTCCACTCTCTCAGGGACCCTGTTGTTTCCAGTCTCAGGGGCCTGAGAGCCATATTCCTTCAGTTTTATTTTATTTTTAAGTTTTTATCGATTTTGGGGCGCCCCCCCCTCTCCCCTCCTTGCCAGATTCACATAGGAAACCTAGTGTGCTGGTGCTTGGAGGTGGGGCCTTTGGCAGGTTATAGGTCATGATGGTGGAGCCCTCATGGATGGGATTAGTGTTCTTATAACAGAGGTCCAGCGAAGCCCCTCCTGGGAGGTGACAGTGAGAAGACAGCTGTCAATGAGGAGCAGGCCCCCACTGGAAAGCGAATCTGCTAGTGCCTCAAACTTGGACATCCCAGTCTTCAGAACCTTAAGAAATCAATGTCATTTGTCTGAGAGCCACTCAGTCCATGGTATTCTGTATAGCAGCCCTAATGACTTACTTTGTTCTGAGGTTTCAGTGATACATAACATCATATTTAGTGTCAGGGGTACCGTAGAATGACTCGATATTTGTATATGTTTATTGTGAAATGATCTCCACAGTAAAGTCCAGTTTCCATCCATCACCATGCATCTTTTATACATTTTTTTCTTGTGTTGAGAACTTTCAAATACACTGTATTTGTAATGCTGCACATTACATCGCCGGAACTCATTTATTTTATAACCGGAAGTGTGCACCCTTTTCATGCTTCCCCCAGTAGTCATTTGTCTCCCCAGTCCTGTGGGATCGCTTGAAAGATCGGTTGACTTCCTGCTTCTCAGGAGTTTTTCAGCCTCTTCCACCGCTGCCCCCAAACCGAACAAACGTCATGGGGGAACAAAAGTGGCATTCACAATGTTGGGATTCCCTCAAAGACCTCTTCTTTCAAGAGTCTTGGTTTCTCATGTCTTGGGTGTCCAAGCAGCTCTATCCCAACTTCAAACACTTGTTCTATTTTATTATGTTCAGCTTTTCTGGTTGTTTTCTGTGGAAGTACTAGTCTGCTACAACCTACTACATCACAGCTGGAAAGTTAAATTACCGGACATGGTCATTTAATCTCAAATAATATGGACTTCGGTACTAGTCACCGTTCCCCAGAGAGACAGAGCCAGTATAGAAATATAAGAGGAGGGGGCACCTGGGTGGCTCAGTGGGTTTAAGCCTCTGCCTTCTGCTCAGGTCATGATCTCAGGGTCCTGGGATCGAGCCCCATGTAGGGCTCTCTGCTCAGTGGGGAGCCTGCTTCCTCCTCTCTCTCTCTTTGCCTGCCTCTCCACCTACTTGAGATCTCTCTCTGTCAAATAAATAAATAAAAACTTAAAAAAAAGAAATATAAGAGGAGATTTATTATGGGAATTGGCTTATATGATTGTAAAGGCTGAGATGTGTCTGCGTCCGCTGTCTGTCTACAAGCTGGAGAACTGGGAAAGTGGGTAGTTTCTGGGTGCAAAGGCCTGGGACCAGGGTAGCTGATGGTGTGAGTCCCAGTCTGAGGCCAGGGGACTGAGAGTAAGGAGGGTA
>RCUC01069089.1:0-37927 GCA_003697995.1 Taxidea taxus jeffersonii
TCAGTCACTGCCAGGTGACCTTGGGTCCTTCCCACCCCACAAGGCTCCATTCCTTCGTCTGCAAAGTGGGGATACAGAGAAACTTACTTCGGAAAGGTTGATGTGAGAAGGAATTGGTGAATGGCAATTCATTCCTTCATTCTCTGTTCCTTCATTCATGCACTGACAGGTGTGTATTGAGCACCTGCTATTTGCCAGCTGTCATGTTAACTGCTGGGAATACCGTCCTGAGCTACACTAAGTCCATGATCTCATGGAGCTGAAATCCAGTGGAGGGAGGCGGATAGCAAATGAGTAAATGAACGACATAGGTAATTCCAAGTGGTAATAGGCATACAGAGAAAAAAATAACAGAGTGGGGTGCCTGGGTGGCTCAGTGTGTTAAGCCTCTGCCTTTAGCTCAGGTCATGATCTCAGGGTCCTGGGATCGAGCCCCGCATCGGGCTCTCTGCTCAGTAGGAAGCCTGTTTCCCCCTCTATGCCTGCCTCTCTGCCTACTTGTGATCTGTCTCTGTTAAATAAATAAATAAATAAATAAAAATAACACAGTAATGAGAGAGTGAAAGCACATTGGCCAAGGCCTTTGCAAGCTGTTATCTGTGGAGCAAATGGCTATCATGATGCTCTGGCTTCTGCCCCAAACACTAGGGCCCAGAAACCTCAGCCCCAAGATGCTGGATCATGAGGAATCCAATCAGAAGATGGGGACTGGGGAGAAGACTCCCTGTCCTCCCAGTGGTTGTATTATCTTCTGCACAGAGAAATGAAGGCTCCGAGAGGTTGAGCAATCACAGAGCTAACTGCTGATGAGGCCAGGCTTTGACCCCGGACAAATGGATTCTGTGATCATGACTGTCACCAGTGGGCTACTGGAGAGGGCAGACACTTCTGGCGAGAATGCAGACATCAACCCTGGGAAGAATAATGCCCAGAGCGCTTCATAGCTGTTACATGTGCCTCAGAGTATGACGGGCACTGGAATGATCATTTAGGGCTACGGAACATGAATATCAGACAGGAGATATCCCTGCCCAAGGTCATACAGCTAGGCTGCCGGGGAGCTGGGTTAGGAGCCCGAGGACAGATGTCTGTACAGGCTATGACCCTGTCTGTCTCCAGCATGAGGCTCATTTCAGGTGGTGCATGTCAGCTGATCACCCTGGCTGCGACAGCCACACTGGCTGTACATAGCAGCCGGTCTTTACGGGCACAGACATTTTTATGCCCTTTATTCAGGCAAAACTCATTCCAGGGGTGCCTGGGTGGCTCAGTTGGTTAAGCAACTGCCTTCGGCTCAGGTCACTATCCCGGAGTCCTGGGATCGAGTCCCACATCGGGCTCCCAGCTCCATGGGGAGTCTGCTTCTCCCTCTGACCTCCCCTCTCATGCTGTCTCACTCTGTCTCTCTCAAATAAATAAACAAAATCTTTAAAAAACTCATTCCAACATTTAAGTAACTTTGCATCTGGGGACACACTTCATGGAGCCCCGGGCGGCTGAATTGGTTCTTACTGGGTGACGATGACTTACTTTTATTGCTCTGTCGCTTTCAAGCCTGTGTTGCAGATAATCTTGCAAGAGGCTCTGGGCAAAGTGGCCACTCCCGCCACTCTCCCTCCCCCTGCAAAGGTGGCGTCCAGTCTTCCCACCCTGTGCCCTCCTCGCCGCCCCCTACCTCTCTCCTCTGGTGTCTGTCCCCCTGGGAAGGGAACTTGCCACTGTTTGGGTCCAGGGTGAATAAAGACGCCAAATAGACATGTCCACATATGTCTTAGTGACCTGTGTTTTTTCAGACTGTAGTTTCATGTGGCCCAGAGTGTTCCGACTTACTTTCTCCAGCACCGTTTTCCATACTCCTCCCTGGTTTGGATATGGCTGGGGACCCCAAGTGGGCCCTTTGGCTTTGGGGCACCAGATGATGAAGCCAAGCAAACAGAAGAAAAGGTGACCCCCACAAGTTGGGGGGGTGACCACCCAGATCCTGATAGGCAGCCTTGAGGACAGCCCTTCTCTGGGCATCTTGTTTGTCAGAGCTACATTCATGGGGATCTGGTTCCCTTAATGCAGTCATCACCTGTGATCACTTACTCACTCAATCAACAACTGATGAGCATTCCAGTCCTTGCTGGAGATGCTGCAGTGGGCAGGACACACTAGGTGTCAGTGTCGTGGAATTTATGGTGTGGCGTGGCGCGGCAGGAGGAAGATAATCCTTAAATGATATAAATATAATGATATAAATCCTTAAATGATAATACCAGTTGGTATCACACTGTGACAAGTGCTATGCAGAAGAGTGGGGGCACTTAAAAGGGGGCCTGAGTCAAGTTGGGCAGTTGTCAGGGAGTGTGTCTCCTTCCCAATTCACTGCCCAGTTGTGGACTGTTCTGGGCGACTCCTTGACCCCGCGTCCTTTCCACATGCAACTGAGGCAAATGGAGATGTGCCCACAAAGCAGAGGTGGCTGTGATGACCTAACCATCAGACCTGCTCCCCAGCAGCTCCTTGCGGTGGGTTATCCTGGGAAGTGAGCACCACTCCCCTGTGCAAGGTCTTGTAACCTTACTTGGGATGTGCTTGTCCTCAAAGTAGAATGTGAGATAGTTTCTCTGTCCCAGTTACAAACATGACTGATGGCGCAAGGGTTATCTGTGTCTTTCTTTCAGTCTGTCTGTCTATCAGTCATCTATCCATCCATCCATCTACCCACCATCCATCCATCTATCCATCCATCCACCTACTTTATCTTCTGCCTACCCCTCCACCTTCATTTTTTTATAATAAAACAAATCTGAATGCTAGTAGACTATAAACCAGTATTATTCAACTGTGGCATTATTGACATCTTAGGCCACATAATTCTTTATCATCTAGATGTTCTACAGTGTTCTGTGCACTGTAGGATGTTGGCCTCTACCCTCCTGGCCTCTACCCCTCTTGCTGGTGCTGGTAACACCTCTTCCCCAAGCTGTGGCAACCACAAAATGTTTCCCTACATTTCTGAGTGTCCACTGAGAGGCACAACTGTCCCTGGTTGAGAACCTGTGCTATGAGCCATTAACTCTTCCACTGCCACCCATAACTACCAGCTTCACATTTGACCTACTTTCCCGGCATGGCCCCAGTTTCCACTCTTGAACTTGGTCTTGAACACTTGTGTACATGAAGACCCTGAGGCTCCCAATGGGTGTCATAATCCACTGGACTAGGGGTAGAGCCAAGCCTCAGCTGACCACCCATCTGCACACACTGCCTCCTGTCCTGGGCTGCATCCCAAGGAATATCCCCCAGGATTTACACACCCCTGAGACTTTTTCACCTACTGTTCTCCCTAGCCCCAGCCCCTCTCCCAGCTCTGGGGGATTTGTCATTTCTCCCAACTCCCAGGTAGTGTTCTTCAGAAACTGATGTGGCTCTAGAGTTCCCCAACTTTAAAGGGAGTTTATGTAAGCACATTGGACTTCTCAATAGGAAATTGATTGTCTTTTAGAATTATAGAGTCATAGAGCTTAATGAAACTCAGGGAAGAAGCCAGTATTTCATACAGGTGGGGGATATTTCTGCTAGGGGCCTCTTCGAGCCTTTCTGCAGTTCCTTTCAGTCCTTTGGAAACTGTCCAGACCTCCTCTCTCCCCATTCCCCTGACCTCCCTACAGGCCTCTCTTTCAATGCATAGTTATCCAACAAGATTACCACCTGCCCGTGTTTGCTCTAAGTACCGGGATCCAGAGGCATCCTTGCATTCATGTTGCTTAAGGTCGATTGGATATCCACTCATTTTGTATTCTTGACTCTAAAATGCTCTGGATAATAAGATGTACCACTAATTGAAGGGTGACTTTTTGGTAATTAAAAAAAGGGGGGGCGAAGGAAAGGAGAAAGTGAAGGAAAGAACAAAGGAAGAAAGGAAGATGGTCCATATTCATTGTAAGTAGTTAGAGTAAGAAGTTCAGAAATGTGAAAGTATGGTAAACTTTGATTTTTGCGGGGTGTGGGGGCGGGGTTGAAAAATATGTGCCTACAGCAACAGAAGTGCAACATATTTAGTAACAATATTCCAAAAATCGGGTAGGTGGGGCTTCATGAAAGTGGGTGTTTCGGGTTGCTAGGACTGCCCTAACAAAGGATCACAAACTGGATGGCTCGAAACAATGGAAATGTGTTATCTCACATGTGTTCCTGGAGGCTGGAGGTCTGAGGTCAAGATGTCTGCGGAGCCACACTCCCTCTGAAACCTGTAGCAGACCTTCTTGACTCTACTTAGCTTCTGGTTGTGGCTGGTGGTCTTTGGCTTTCCTTGGTTCGCTACCATACACCTCCAGTGTCTGCCTTTATGATCACATGGCCTTCTCCCAGTACATGTGCCTGTGTCTGAATGTCTCTCTTCAGATAGGATCACCAGTCCTATTGAATTAGAGGCCTGTCCTTCTCCAGTGAGACTTGGGGTCAGCCACCCTATTTCCTAATAAGGTAGGTGGGAGTTAGGATTTAATATACTTCTTTTGGGGGAATACAGTTCAGTCCCCATTACAGTAGGTATCTGTTGTACTCCGTTCTCATTTCTGTGATGGCTTCTCTCTGTTTCTTTCTGACTCTTCTCCCACACTGCTGCTTCTTTATGTCTCCCCTTGCATGAATGTAATGCAGACCTGAAATAGCTTTTTATTTGCTATTTTGTGAAATGTAGTTTTATTTTAAGCGAGGAAACCCATTGTATTATTTTTCTAGGGCTGCTATAACAAATTAGCACACATTTAGTGGCTTAAGACAACGCAAATTTATTACCTCACAGTTCTGGTCAGAGGTCCAAAGTGAGTCTTAGGGGAGCCAAAGTCAGGGGGTCAGTTGGGGAGGCTCCAGGGAAGAATCTGTCCCCTAGTCTTTCCCAGCTTCTGGAGGCTTCCTGCTTGCATCCCCCTGGCTCCTGACCCCTTCTCCATCTTCACAGTTAATCACCCCGACCTCTGCTTCCTCCCGTCATTCCTCTTTTTTCCAACCTCCCCACCTTACTCTTACAAGGAAACTTGTATTACACTGGGTCCACCTGGATAGTTGAGAATAATCTCTCCATCTCAAGATCCTTACTTAACTACATTTGCTAAATCTCTGGGCCAGTTAAGGTAAGATATGTACATGTCCTGGGGACTGGGATGGGAACCTCTTGGGTGAGGTTCTCCTGTCATCATGGTGGGACCATAGCCACAATGAGCTGCCTTGACACATGCTCAAAAGATCTCTCTCTAGGGAGGGCGTCCCCTCATACAAAAATGGGCATTAGGACAGGAATATATACCAAACGAGAGGTTGGGATACCCACCTGTAACTGTTTAAGGGGCTCATAGATTTTGAACCCAAAATCAGGCCAATAAGGTCAAATAACAGAACATTGCGTTCAAAGTAGGAGGGCCTTCAGATGTCTAGGACATCTGGTCACCGTTGACCCCACAATCCAACCCCATCTTGCAGTTCTCCCCTCGAGACGTTTTCCAGTTTGCCCACTTCCTGCCGTCTCTGCGGCTGCCAAACTGTCCAACCCACTTTTGTGTCACACCTGGGTGACTCCGGCAGCCTCCTGCGTGGTCTCTGCGGCCACCCAGAAGCCCGGGGATCTTTCTTCAACACAAACTGGTCATGGTAGGCCCCTGCTGGCCATCTCCAGTAAGGAGTCAGTGCTGTCAGGATCATGTTCAAAGGCATACGCTTGGCCCCTACCGTCCTGCATGGTCTGGAGGCTAACTGAGGGTTCCCCGCTGCGCCTGGTCCTGCCAGCAGACGTTCCAGCTGATACCTGTCTCTAGCCCCTCTTTCCTTCCCTAGCACTTGTTCTTCTAGAGGCTATCCCGCTAAGCCCTTCCTCCCTAAGGACACCTTCCTGGACCACCAGAGACGTTCTCCCTGTGGCAACACAGACTCGCCTTTGCTCTTATCGCTTGGTTAACTCTGTCCACTCTGCCAGACTTTAGGCTCCGTGGGAGCAGGCCTTGTCACTAGTGCCTAGTGCTGTGCCTGACACGTAATAGACTCTCAACACATAGTCCTTGAATATAAGACCGATGGATTCTGATTTCAGCTGACTATGTGACTTAGAGAAGGTTGTATTCAACCCCTAGGCGCTTCAGCTGCCTCATCGAGGAAAGTGGGTGGTAGAGATATGTCTTACATTTTATCACAGGTATTTTCAGTTTTCTCTCTTTCCTCTAGCTAGCTAGCTAGTTATCGCTCTATCATGTGTATATCCATCCATCTCTAGCCTGCCTCGCTACCTACCTACTTACTATCTCTATTTTATCTATCTCTATACTTTCTTCTAGCCATCCATCCACCCGTCCATCCATTATTGAGAAACAGAGGTGAATGGATTGTCTGAGAAGCAGCTTTAGAAGGAACAAATTCAGAAGTCAGAAAGGCCGACCTTTGAATCATGATTCCGCTGTTTTATTCCGTGTGACCTTGGGCCAGTTACTTAACCTGTCTGAGCCTCACTGTACTCATCTTTAAATATGCAGGATACTACTGGAATCACCAGCATTAAATGGAGCCATGTCTGTAAAGTATAGAGCCAGGACGGAGTAGCTGCTTTAAGAACGGTAGCAATCAGCATCACTGCTATTGAGAACATTTGACATACTAGAGTCCACCACAAATCCTTCTCCTCCGTCAGAGACCTGCAGTTGGGCAGAGCAGTGTGGTTGACTTCCTATCGTCCCAAACTCCCATCTCTCCATCAGGTCCCTATTCCTCAGCACTTGTTCTGTTCCGGAAACTTGGCAGGTAGTGAGTGCAGTTATTTTCAGAGGGATGAGTGGGTAAAATCGGCAGCATTTCCCCCGGAGTGTCTGTGCCCGGGGAGTCTGAGTTTCTGGTGCATCTGCTTTGTGTACAAAAGCCTTGTCCTCCCCCAACACCACCCCCTGCCTCCCAGGCTGAGCAAGCAGGGCCCCAGGCTACTTCCTGCACTCCCATTCCCTGCCAGGGGAGGGCTTGCTGACCAGCCCGCAGAGCTGCAGAGCTGCGGGGAGAGAAACAGCAGGGCAGCTTTGCTTCCCGGTGGCTGGATGAGTGAAGGAAAGAGGTCAACACTGGAGGGTCAAAGGCTTGGGAGGAACTTGAGAGCAGAGCTCAGGGATTCTTTCAACACCTGCAGCCTGGCCTGGGAGGATGATGAGCGGTAGTGACAATGATAGCAGCTAATGAGGTGGTGACATCCATTTGCCATTGTCTCAGCTAAGAATACCCAAGCAGGAGGGACGCCTGGGTGGCTCAGTGGGTTAAGCCGCTGCCTTCGGCTCAGGTCATGATCCCAGCGTCCTGGGATGGAGTCCCACATCGGGCTCTCTGCTCGGCAGGGAGCCTGCTTTTCCCCTCTCCTCTCTGCCTGCCTCTCTGCCTACTTGTGTGATCTCTATCAAATAAATAAATAAAATCTTAAAAAAAAAAAAAAAGAATACCCAAGCAGGATCTCTTTAACCTACCATCCATGCGTGTGTGTGTGTGTGTGTGTGTGTGCGCGCGTGCGCACGCACACACACAGCAGGAATGAAGACCTTGACCCTGGGACAGATGCCTGTCTTGCCCTAGAGGGTCAGCTGGAGAGGGTGGGCAGCAGGCGAGCCTCTGGTCTAGCAGAGAGGGTCCTGCTCACCTGGCATTTCCTGGGGACTGGTCCCACTCCAAGCCTCTCTTGGTGCAGGGCCTCTGGTGTTGGACTCCCCCGCCTCAGCCTTTCACCCTGCGAGCCCCGGTCCTGGCTGCCTGCCTGTCTCTCATAGCCTTCGTTGGAGGTAGGGCAGCACGATCCTTTCTGACCATTAACAGTGGCGCTCACATAATATTAGCTGTAAAAATTTCATTCTTTTTTCCATAAGGCAGGGAGAGCCCAAGCTTCACAAAACACAAGTCTAATTTCCACTTTCAGTACTGGGGAGCTGAGTCTCCATAATGAAGCAGGTTGAATCACCATGTTGGCCTTTATTCTGTGCCTTCACATTGTAGGAGGGACGTCCAGGACTCGGAGAGGGAAATAACTTGCCCAAGTTGGCATGTGGTTACTAAACAGCCAGGCCGGGGTTGGAGTTCCAGGTGTACCACCCCGCATTCCCACCCATGATGGCCTGGGGCAGATCAGCATCTCTGAGCCTCCGTTTGCCCTGCTGTTCCACGGAGACAGCACCTGTCTGGTCAGGCAGTAATTATCACAGTAGTTGTGATGATGATGCTGATGGCCAACACTGTCACATTTGCCCCCTCGAAGGCTTCTTTCATGTGATGACACGACAGTCTTCTGAAGGGGTCCACCAGTTACAGGGTTAAAGACAGCGAAGGTAAGGAAAGCCATCACTACAGTGCCCGATACGCCCTGGGCCATGGCAGGTCGTCTTCTCACTGTTATTAACAGAGACATGAAGGGAAGCTGGCCTCAGGTCTGCCAGGCCTCACAGAAGCACTGCCTTCATCAACCCCGGCTCCCATGTTTTGGGAATTTTTCTAGCATCTTCTCTCCAGTTTGGCTGCTGTATTCTCTTGGCACTTCGCAAAATACAGGCATTCCCAGACAGCGGAGAAATTATTTTTCTCTTCCAAAAGTCGCGATCTCCCCCCCTTGGCTACCATTTCCCTCCCTGTGTTGGGGAGTAGAGTCACTGAGGGCAGCATGAATCTGGGGCAGGGCCCAAGGATCACCACATCCCATGTAGGAAGGCCCTAGTGCTTCCCAGTGGGGGAACCAGGAAGAACTAACCCCTGCCTGGGGGAGAGGGAGTCACCCAAGGGGTCCAGCCACCTGCTGCGGGTCCCACTGCCCTGAGCACGTGAGCAACATGCCTCTTTCCCTCCAAGCGGCTGCCGCCTCCCAGAGAACAGGCCCCCTTCTCCAGGGGAGAAATCTGGCGCCGGGGAGGCATCATCCCACTGGTCTCGGAACGCCAGCTGGCGCACTGGGACCAGCTACAGAACTGAGTTCTTGTTTCCTTCGGTTCGGATGGGAGGGAGTCCAGGCCTCCAAGGCAGCGGGCATGATAATAGTGATGTTGACAAGGACAACTGTGACAGAAGCAGCTACTGTCTAATGAGTGGCAGACTCTTCCCCAGGCACTTGTCACTCATCATCAGATGGAAGCCTCAAACCACCCCGGGAGGTGGGCACCTGTCCCCCGTTGTACGGGTGGGAAAAGAGAAGCTTCCATGGCTTACCAGCTGGTGTGCCCCCGATCACAGGGCCCGAGTGAGGCCTCCCACCGGCTCTGAGTGATGACGAACCGGGGTTCTCACTGCCTAATGGGGTCAGAGTGTGTTGTGCCCCCACCGTGTGGCAGATGCTAAGAGCACAGGTTCCATGTCAGGCCGCCTGGGTCTGAACCAAGTCCCTCCTGCTTCCTGGCTAGGGGCTGTGGACGGTTGGTCTCACTGAGCCTCAGCTGCCTTGCTGGAATGTAGGGACACTGAAGGGCTGTCAACAGTGCCTCTCCGATAAATTGTCATCGTGAGGATTCAGTGACATGGTGCCTCTGATGCTCAGTGTCTTGGAACATAATGGGGTTTCTCAACCTTGACATCATTGACATTGGGGGTTGGATCGTTCTTCATGGTGGTGTGCTGCCCCGTGCACTCTCCCCGCTGGGTGCCAGGAGCACCAGTACTCCCAGTTGTGACAACTGAACATATCTCCAGACATTGACAAACGTCCCCTGTGGGGAAGAAATTGCCCGCACTTGAGAAGCACCGGTGCATACCAGGTGCCCGTTACGTGACTGGCATTTTAGGATTATTACTCTGATTGGCCCCTACGCTACCTCAAAGCTGGGCTGCTCGAAGTCCTTTTGGAGTCCCTTACCATCTTCTGCAGCCAAGATTGCAACCTTGGAGGAGATCTGGAGCGGCTCCCTGGCTAGGGTGGTCTGAAGGGAAAACCATCCCAAAGAGCTGTGATTTTTTCCCCCGGCTATAATCCTCAGTTTTTGTTCCCAATTCCTTTCAGGGGGCTTACTTTAATTAAATTTAATTTTTTGAAGTTTTCGTTTGAATTCTAGTTTGTTCACATTATATCAGTGTCAGATGTACGATATAACGACTTCTCACTTCCATCCATTGCCCAGTGCTCACACGACAACCTTCATCCCCATCCCGTGTCCCTCCCCTCCCCGACTCCTCCCCACTGCTCACCACCAGTGTGTTCTCTCTAGTTAAGAGTCTGTTCGTTGTCTGTCACTCTCTCTCTCTTACTTTTTGCCCCTTTGCTTGTTTCTCTTGTTTCTCAAATTCCACATACAAGTGAAATCATCCGGTATTTGTCTTTCACTGACAGATTTATCTCACTTGGCATTTTGCCCTGTAGATCCATCCATGTCATTGCAAATGGCGAGATTTCATTCTTTTTTTTTTTTTATGGTTGAGTCATATCCCATTGTGTGTGTGTGTGTGTGTATTACGTGTGTGTGTGTGTGTGTGTGTGTAGCTTACATCTTTTTTATCCGTTCCTCAATCAGTGGGCAATTGGGCTGCTTCCGTATCCATAGACACTGCTGCAGCAGACACAGGGGTGCTGGTATCCCTCTGAGTGTTCTTCTATTCTTTGGGTAAATACCCAGGAGTGCTATGGCCGGATCATAGGGTAGCTCCATTTGTAACTTTTTGAGGACCCTCCGTACTGTTTTCCATGGTGGCTGCACCAGTTTGCATTCCCAGCAACAGTGCCGAAGGGGTTCCCCTTTCTCCACATCCTTGCCAACACCTGTTGTTTCTTGTGTTGTTGATTTTGGCCATTCTGACAGGTGTCGGTTGGTATCTCATTACAGTTTTCATCAAAATTTCCCTGGTGATAAAGGATGTTGAGCATTTTTTTATATTTTGTTTTATTTATTTATTTTGTTTTGTTTTGTTTTTAGAGAAAAAGAAAGAGAGCATGTGAGTGGGGAAGGGCAAAGGGAGACAGAGAATCTTAAGCAGGCTGCATGCTCAGTGCAGAGCCCGGCACGGGGCTCGATCTCACAACCCTGACATCTTGACCTGAGTGGAAATCAAGAGTTGGATGCTTAACCCCCTGAGCCACCCAGGCACCCTAAGCATCTTTTCATGTGTCTGTTGGCCATCTGATACCTTTCTTCTTCTTTTTTTTTAGAGATTTATTTATTTGACAGACAGATCACAAGCAGGCAGAGAGGCAGGCAGAGAGAGAGAGAGGAGGAAGCAGGCTCCCTGCTGAGCAGAGAGCCCGATCCGGCTCATGACCTGACCTGAAGGCAGAGGCTTTAACCCACTGAGCCACCCAGGTGCCCCCATCTGATACATTCTTTGTGGAAGAATGTCTATTCATCTCTTCTGTCCATTTTTTACTTGGATTATTTGTTTTTCTGGGTTTTGAACATTTTAAGTTCTTTATATAGTTTGGATATTAGCCCTTTTCTGGATATGTCATTTGCAAATATCTTCTCCCATTCAGCGGTCTGTCTTTTGGTTTTGTTGGTTGTTTCTTTTGCTGTGCAGAAGTTGTTTATTTTGTTGTAGACTCAATAGTTTATTTTTGCTTTTGTATCCCGTGCCTCAGGAAACTTATCTACAAAGAAGTTGCTATGGCTGATGTCAAAGAAATTACTGCCTGTGTTCTTTTCTAGGCTTTTTATGGTTTCAGGTCACACATTTGGGTCTTTCACCCATTTTTACTTTATTTCTGTGCATGGTGTAAGAAAATGGTCCCGTTTCATTCTTTTGCGTGTTGCTCTCTGGTTTTCCCAACACCATTTGTTGAAGAGACTGTCTTTCCTATTGGATATTCTTTCTTGCTTTGTCAAAGACTAATTGACCATATAGTTGTGGGCTCATTTCTAGATTTTCTATTCTATTCTCTTTTGTTTTTGTGCCAATACCATACTGTTTTGAGTACTAGAGCTTTGTAGTATAACTTTCAGGCTGGAATTGTGATGCCTCCAGCTTTGCTTTTCTTTTTCTACATTTCTTTAGCTGTTCAGGGTCTTTTGTGGTTCTATACAAATTTTAGGATGGTTTGTTCTAGTCCCATGGAAAATGCTGTTGATACTTAGTTAGGAATTGCATTCAGTGTGTAGGTTGCTTTGTGTAGTATAGACATTTTAATGATATTTGTTCTTCTACCCCACGAGCGTGGAATATCTTCCCATTTCTTTGTGTTGTCTTCAATTTCTTTCATTAGTGTTTTGTAGTTTTCAGATTACAGGTCTTTCACTTCTTTGAATAGGTTTATTCCTAGTGTCTTGTTATTTTTGGTGCAGTTCGAAATGGACTTGTTTTTTTAATTTCTCTCTCTGCCACTTCATTATTGGTGTATAGAAATGCAACAGATTTCTGCACATGGATTTTGTATCCTGTGACTTTACTGAATTCATTTATCAATTCTAGCAGTTTTTGGGTGAAGTCTTCAGGGTTTTCTATATATAGTATCATGTCATCTGCGAATAGTGGAAGTTTTATTTCTTTCTTACCAGTTTGGATTCCTTTTATTTCTTTATGTTGTCTGATTGGCTGGGGCTTCCTGCCCTATGCTGAGTAAAAGTGGTGAGAGGGGACATCCTTGTCTTGTTCCTGACCTTAGGGGGAAAGCTTTCAGCTTTTCTTGGGAGGGATTATTTAAAAGCACCTGGTTCTTCTGTAGCACCACAATAACCCGCGGGTACTTCCTTTAAAGAAAGTTCGGTCTCCTATCATTTTACTAATTCAAGCAGCAATAACTGAGCACCTCTTGTATGCCTGACTCTTGCCATATAAGGAGAAATAGCTAACACTTAGTAGGCCTTAAAGTGTGTGTACAGAGCTGGTCTTCGTTTTCAACTGATGTTATCGCATGTCATGTCATCCCCAAGACATCCTGTTATTACCCCCATTCTACAGATGAGGACAATGAGACACAGATAAGCTAAAGCATCTTGTTTATGATTCGATAGTCAGCAAGCGAGAGAATAGCAATTCATTCCCAGGCATGTCTGGTTCCAGGCCATTTTAATAATCTGGATTGGACAGATAATAATCTGAACGTCCTGTCTCAAGGGAGCTCACATTCTAGAAAGGAAGCCAGGCAGTGGAGCAAAGGGCCAAGGTAAAGGCCAACCCAGGAGACTGTGGGCACCCGAGGGCGGGGAAGCATCTGAGTCAGTGTGGTTAGGAAGAGCTCCCCCAGAACGTAGGCTGGAACTCAGTCTTAAAAGGCCAGGTGACAAGTGAGACAAAGGCATTCTAGCTATAGGGACACGATGTCTCAAAGTCCCCAAGTCCAGAGACAGAGGACAGCATACTGTGCGTGTTGAACCACAGAGAGCTGGAGCAAGAGCACGAGGCAAGGAGTGTTGGGGGATGAGCACTAGAGATGGTCCAGGGCTGGGGGTGCCAAGTGGGAGAACCAGAATGTCAGAGAAACCCATTATTCTCTGAAAAACATCCAGAATGACCTGGGTTGGCAGAAAATGGTTAAATGAAAAGGATAGCAGGTACATATTGGTTAAATTGAAGGGATGGAAGAAGCCAATGTCTTTAGAAATGTTGCTTAAAAACTTAGCACAGACAGTTATCCTGAGTGCCAGGAGACTTGGGTGCAAGGTAGCTGGGTCACTGGACCAGGATTGCTCCATCGCACAACTCCAGGGGGCGCCATCCGCTTCATGGTATATGCCTGTGTTACCATCTGGAGCGATGCTGTCCATCAGCGCTTTCTGCAAACAATGAATTGTTCTATGTCTGCACCGTCTACGAGGGCAGGCACCAGCCATATGTGGCCGTAGAGCATTTGAAATGTGTCTTGTGTGACTGAGAAACTGCATTTTAAATTATATTTAATTTTAATGAAATTTCATCAGATTTTAGTTAGCTGAAATTTAAGTTCCAGCAGCAGCCGCTGTCTGAACAGCACAACCCCAGAGTCCTGCAGTGCCCAGCCTATGTGGCTAAATGCTGTGGTTCTGACACCTATGTTTCTTGGGCACACCACGTGACTTTCAGAACACTTCTATAGATGTCTTTGTGTCACCGAGAATGCTATAGTGAAACAGGCAATGGGACAAATTCACAGGCATCTTAAAGATAATTATTGGTTTGAATGATGTAAAAAAGCCAAAACCAACCAACCAGCAAACCAAACAAAAAACAAACTCAAACAACGGGTCATGGAGAAACTTGGTGTGCTTGATATCCACGGGACAGAAAGCGTCAGCTGGGTGGCTTTGGTGGCAGTGGGCAGGATGGCCCTCCCAAGTCATGGTCTCTGATGCCACACAGAAGCATCTATCAGGTAGGGTGGTGACCACTTGTGAGTGAAATTAATGGCCCCAGTGTTTCAGACCCTTTGACACGTGCCTTTGCAGCTCCTCCCATTAAAGAGGGAGGACTGCCCCTTGAATTTGGGTCTGGTCATATAACTCACTGTAGCCAATGGAATGGCAACATGTGTGATGTCGCCAGAGCGTCAAAAAGTGCTTGCATGAAGGGACTTGCCATCTTGTACGCTCCCATCACCACAGGAAGAACTTGCAGGGCCCTAGCCCACTGGTCCTGGGGAGACGACAAGAGGCAAGGGGAAAGGAGCTGCCATAGCTGCCCACTGAAGCCACTGCAGCTTGGCCTTAGCCATCCAAACTCAGCCAGCCCAGGGGAACCCGAGCGAGCTCAGCCTCCACCAGCCGGCCCCAGTCAGCTCAGACCCGTGAATGTCACAGATGCCTTCCGTCATAGGTCACGGAGATTTTACGCTTATTCTGTGGCAGAGGTTAACGATACATGGCTGTTAATTATCTGATTTGAAGTGCCCTTATTCTCCCTGAATATTTGAAATATTAGTGTTTAAGGGCCTGTATTACTCTCCTCTCTACCCTTTGACACTCCAGTTTCTCTCTCTCTCTTTTTTTTGCGTGTCTATTTTATTTTAGTATTTTATTTTATTGTATTTATTTTTCTGTGTGTCTGTTTTAGATTAACCACTCCCCGAGGCAGCATGAGGGATGAATTAGAATGAGATCATTCTGGTTAGGTCAGAATAATGACATCGCATGTGCATGCACATACACACACAGCAATTGGTAAAGATAATAAAAAAACAGTTGAATTACAGTAAAGTCACAGTTAGTCTGGTTTCTCTTGATAGCATTTACAATTTAAGTATTTCTTTTTAAGGGGCACCTGAGTGGCTCAGTGGGTTAAAGCCTCTGCCTTCGGCTCGGGTCATGATCCCGGGGTCCTGGGATTAACCCCCAGAGATAATCACGGTTAACATTTTGTTGTATGTCCTTTCAGATGCATACAGAGATAGATGACTTCATGCCTATATATGCACAAACACACACATATGTGCATGCACACCCCTGTACATGGGATCATAGTACACAGAAACCTGTGTTCTGCATTATTTTCTTTAACTCAACACTACATACCATCAGCATTTCCCCATGTCCTTAAATATTCTCCAGGAACATGATTCTTAGCAGCTGCATATTAATATTCTATGGTATGGCTGTATCATATTTTATTTAACCGTTCTCTACTTTTGGACATTTCGATTTTTTGCCATTTTTCACCATTATAAATGTACCGCATTGTTCATCTTTGTACATAAATCTCAGTGTGCTTCTATGATTGTGCCCCCAGGCTACGTTCTAGAAGTGAAATCCCTTGGTGAGAAGGCCTGGACAGTTTTAATAAGATATTGCCAAAATGTCCCCAGAAAGGGCAATTTATAGCCCTACCAACAGAATAAGAAAGGGGTTGGTATTGGTCATTTATAAGGGGACGCTGGCGAAATTTCAAAGCAGGCAGACTAGGACTGGGATGTCTTTGAGTTGGTGGCTTACACAGGACTCTCAACCTGGAATCGTGTGGAATTCCATTAAAGATAGCATTGAGGGAATCCCAACACTCTTGACCTGCCTGGTCACCCCTTGCTGTGCAATTTCTGGCTGAGCTTGGGTAATGTTTAGAAAAGATAGACATATCTGATTTTTTTCAAGAACAGGGGTGAGGGTGCCTGGCAGGTATCTTCTTTGATGACAACACCTGCCTTTATGGAACACCCCTATCACCTGAGGGCAAGCCTCAGGTCCATCACTCTGTAACTTCAAGACATAGCCAATCCACTTACTCTCTCAAAGCTCAGGTTTTGTCATCTGTATAATGAGGGCAACACTATGTCTTAGGGCGCCTGGGTGGCTCAGTGGGTTAAGCCTCAGCCTGTGGCTCAGGTTATGATCTCAGGGTCCTGGGATCGAGCCCTGCATTGGGCTCTTTGCTCAGCAGGGAGCCTGCTTCCCGCCCCCCTTGCCCAAGCCCCTCTGCCTGCCTCTCTGCCTACCTGTAATCTGTCTCTGTCAAATAAATAAATAAATAAGTAAAATCTTAAAAAAAAAAAAAAAGACTGTGTCTTAAACTGGCAAATCATCTAGCAAAGGCCTTGACACTTAGAAGGTACTCTGGAAATAATTAATTTTGTCCTTTGGTTTCTAAAGAGGAGCCACACCTCCTGGAGTGGTGGGAAATGGTTACAAATTCAGAATGATTTCCAAACTTCTTCTCTGACTCTTTTATATCCCAGATGAAGTTTTCACAGGTTTGCGACAAAATGAAAAAGAATGTGTAGGTGGTTGTTAATAGAGGCACGTATATCTCTCAAGGCTTGTCCTTTATTATGAGATACTGTGCTTTTGATTTGTTTTTGAGCTTAAAATCCTTTCTTATGTGAAATATGGAATTTTGCTCTATTAATAATGGCTAAGTAAGTGCTGATTGAACTGATCTTCCCACAGATAACAAATGCCAACTCTGGAAAAAAAGATTTGAGAAAAAACAGAACTCCCTGCAGGAAACTCCAATAGGAAGCCTGCACTCTTTCTGTCCTGAAGAGACAGAGGACAGAGTTCTGGACAACTGCCCTCAGAGGAATGGAGACAGAGTAGGGAGCCTTAAATCCATGGATAAATTCTGCCAGAACTCTGGCTGACTTCCAAAGCATCCTTGCTTTTGGAAAACCCTAAGCAGCCTAGACAAGAGCTAAAAGAGAAGAGCGCAAACTCCCGTTGATGCCCACCTGGTAGAATTTGCAGTTAGAGTCCAATTAAGTTCACTGGCTCCTAAAACAAAATTAAGAAATCAACACCCTTTGGGGGAAATAGAACAGAATCCAGTCTCAACAGAATAGCATTTGAAATATCGAACATACAATCCAAAATTACTCGAAATGCAAAGAAATAGGAAAATATGACTCATTCTCAAAAGAAAAGACAATCCGTGGAGGCTGAGCCTAAGATGACCCAGATGTGAGAATTAGCAGACAAGGATTTTTAAAGTAGCTGTTGTAACTGTGTTCAGGCATGTGTAGGAAAATCTGCTCATGATAAATGAAAAGATAAGAAATCTCAGCCAAGAATAGAAATGATAGGAAAAAAACAAATGGAGATTCTAGCTCTAAAATCTATAATATCTGAAATAAAAGACCCACGGCAAGGAGTTAAGAGCAGAATAAAGATAACAGAGGAAAGAGTCAGTGAATTTGAAAATAGATCAATGGTATTTTTGAAGTATTAGTTTATGTGCTTTTTCTTTCTTTTTTCCTTTTTCTCTTCATGCTTCTTCCACCCCAAGCTAAGCTGATGGCTGGGCTATTTCCTAGGTGGACGAATAGCAGGGTATAAAAATTATATGGGACTGTATAAAGAAGAAAGTCTGCAAGTGTCTGACTTTAGTGTTTGGTGTTCAAACATCTCAGCCACTAGGGGCATGAAAAGGATTCCGAAGAACTCCCAAGTGGCTGGAATGGAGTTTAAGGAGAGTGGGCCTTCTCCCTTGTGAGTGGTGGGGGGGTGAGGAGAGGGGAGTTTAGAAGAAATAATGGTGCATTTTGGAGAAAGACCGAGGTAAAGAGAGCTCTGGAAGGTCTGTGGTGTCAGTTAAATGTCCCAGTCCAGAACACATGTCATTTTGTGCATGATTCACTGTGTAGAACCAATCATGTAGTCCCACTCTGTGGCAAAGGCCCAGGAACTATTATCCCACCATGAACCTAGAAGATGGAAACCAGAGAATATCTGATGAAACAGTGCTGATAACCACAACAGGCACCTTTGGGACCCAAATCCTCTCTGACAGGGATTATTACAAATACTTGTCACAAGATCTCCTGTCACCCAATTCCCATCCAGTCATCTCTCCCAACCCAGACTGATTACTTTCCAGAAAGCATCATCACAGGAGAAAAGGAGACGATCCAAAGTGGCACAGGTTGACCCACATTTGTCTGGATCACATTTTGTATGGATCCCTTCTTTTATGTGAGTGTGTGGCCTGGTCCCATTGGTCCAGACTCAGGGTGACCTACAAATTTTTTAGAGTAGCCGGCTGCTTACTCTTTCTGTATCTCCACCTTCTTGGCACATGGGAGGTTTCTTCCCTTTAGTAGCCACAAGGATTCTTCCTTTATCTCAGGAGAACTTGGACATGCAAACCCACTCTTTCCATCATCACTCAAAGATACAGATGCAGCCAGTAATTGTAGGGATCTGCCTAGCTGGCAGGGAAACAGAGGTGATGGAAAATTTCTATCCTGACCTCCCATCTTCCTTCGCTTACCCTGTCTCAAGTGTCCTTTCTCCATGTGCACATTATTCTCTTGGCACACTCAACAGTGTGTGACTCCCCAAAGTCTTACTAGCTTTGCATATGATCTTAACTTTCCTGGGAATCTCCTTTTCCCTTGTCTTGCAGGCCCCTTCCACTGATCTGTTTGCTCACAATTATTCATTGAACACTTACTGTGTGGTAGGGGGCCCCCTAGAAGCAGAGGATACAACATTGAAGAAGACAATGTTGCCCTCATGGAGCTTATAGTCTAGTGGGGAGACGCAGGCATTAAAGAGAGGATCCCCAGAGAATAAGAGAATGAAGACGACAGGATGCTTGGCGAGAACAATAGGGAGATCTAATTTGGATGGGAATGGGTCAAGGAATGAATGTATGGCTGAGCAAGTGGCATTCCCACTGAAACCTGGAGTGTGATCAGAAATTAACCAGGTGAAGAACAGAGAAGACTTCCCAGAGAGAGAGGGAAGAGCATCTGTGAAAGGCTTGCATTAGAAGGAGCTCTGTGCCTTTGAGGGACAGTCTGAACAAGGTAAAGACTGGCATGCCAAAGCTCAGTTCAGATACCCTCTCTTCTGGGGAGCCTTCTCTGGCTCCCCTGTACCTCTTGGTACATCCTTCCTTTATGTATGCTATGTCAGTATCACTTGTTTGCATCATCCAAAAACCATTTGGGGCTCCCCTGCCCCTGAGAAACTCATTTTCTCACTCAGCGAATGATTCATGAGCATCAACTATGTGTCAGACCCTATAAACACACTGGTAAATAAGATAAGGTCTCTGCCCTTCATGAGGCTTATATTCTGGGGACAGAGAGATAATAAAGAACGCATGAACCAACAGTGCAAGTTCAGATGATGGTGTATGTCTTGAGGACATGGATATAGAATCACGTGGTATAGACTGGAGGGAGGTGCCCAAGTACACAGTGGTGAGCAAGGACTTAAGTGAGGAGGTGATAATTGAGCTGGGAACTGACCGATGAGAAGTACTCGGCCCCGGGAAGGGCTAGGATTTGAGAGAGGTGTGCAGGCAGAACAGATAGCCCTGGGGCGGTAGCAACACGGGTCTTTTCAAGGAACGGAAAGATGGACTTTACAGGGTCATGAAAGCCAGGATAGGGATTTTGTTGTAAAGGCAATGGGAAGCCACCAGGGGGTTGAAAACAGCCCTGGACTCAGGGACTTTATAAATGTAGATGTCAAAACCTGGTTGCATTTCAAAAGCTCCCTCTGGCTCCTGGTGGAGAACTGACAGTGTGGGAAGGGGCAGGCATAGAAGCAGGAGGCCACGTAGGAGCCTACCACAGTCTTCCTGGTGGGCACTGGTAACAGCTTGCAAGCTTGCCTCAAAGATCCCTGATACGATGGCCTGAGATGGTTCAAAGCCCTCCCCATGATTTCTCAAGGGCCTGCTTCCTTGTGGTCGCTTTTGCCTCCAACCCCTGCACCTGCACACTGGCTCCATGACTTTGTAAAGATGAGAGGATCATGCCACGGGACACTGCTCCTGGCCTTCTCACCATGCCTGGCACCCTCCTCCCTTTTTTGCTCTGGGGAACAAACCAATCCTTCTCGTGGTCTCTCACAGAACAGTTTCATCCTCTTCTCTTGAAATCTTGGCACCAGCAGCGCTCATGCCCATAGGGAACCAATTTTGCCCCTGGTGAACTTACTTATTAAGACATCCTTCCAAACAAATATAGCACTTTCCCCAAAAGGAATCCTAGTGAATAAAACCTTTCCCAGATCATGGCATGCTGGCCTCTCTGGTTAGCAGAAGAGCCACTTGAGGGCAGGAGCTGGGTGTGAATGTTTATGTCCTTGTTACTTTCTCCCAGAGTCTGATCCTGGGATAAAAATTCCTGAGCACATGATTTATTAGGAACGTGTTCCCCAGAGAAACTGACAGCAAGGGAGCAGGGAAACAGGACAGGGAAGGAGATAGAGCCAGAAAGGGCGCGATTTCAGACCAAGTTCAGGCTCACCAGTGGGGAGCTCTGGAGTGTCAGTGACATCTTAGAGTCTGTCCCATCTGGAGCCAAGGAGCAGCTGGGCTTGTACACACCTGCCCACGTGAGTCATTGGGGATGTCAGTTCACAGGCCCTTCTATGGCCGAGAAGTGGGCGATGGTGATCCTGTAGCTCAAAGGCAGTCCTCCGAGGAAGGTCGCAGGAGTGTGCTGGGCACACAGAAGCTGGGAGAGGAGCAGAGAATGAATAAAGGGGGTGGGCAGAACATCAGCAGTGTTCACACACCATCTATCCTCTGTTCCCAGAACCGCTGGTGCCAAATGGGCACTTGATGACTGTTTGTTGAATGAATAAGTGAATCAGTGTCCAAGATTTCATACTTGTGTGTATTACAGTGTGCACAAGGGGACGAGAAAGGCAGAAAACTCTTAGTGAAGAAGGCTCTTATGTACTTCAGGGATGGGGTGTGGACAGGCAGGGCTTGAAATCCCAGTGACGATGGCAGGTGGGGTCTCAGATGCATCATGATGGTTAAGCCATGATGGTTAATCAAGCCCCTATTCTCTGAGAATGTCCCTGTAACAATCATTAGGTTTATGCAGTGTTTTGACACTTGCGAGTTGCTTTTCCATTTAATGTTCTCATTTGTCCCTTAAAACATGCCCATGAAAGAGATTATTCCCATCTCAGAGAAAACGAAAGTACAGAGAAGTTAACTCACCAAATTTCTTATAGTGGAGGAGTGACAGGGCCAGACTTGAACCTGTCAATAAGCATGGTTGATGATGATTAATTAGGTTCCTAAGGATGCTTAAGATGATTATTTAATGAAGTTGCTCTTTGCTTCTGAGGCAGCCTGATGTAAGATAAAGGTTGCAATTTGGTGGCCCACACGATGTTTCTCAGATGTGTTCTGGCTCGCACAGCGCTGTGGTCTGAATGTTTGTGTCCCGCTCTTCTCCCAGTTCATCTGTTGAAATCCTAACCTCCAAAGGTGATGGTATTAGGAGGTGGGGCCTTTGGGAGCTTTCAAGTCATGAAGATGGAGCCCTCACGGATGGGATTAGTGCGTTAGAGACAAGTCTCCAGAGAGCTCTCTTGCCCTTGAATTCCCCTTGGATTCCTATGGACAGTGCCAGCCTGGGGTCTCCCCCATCAAGCCAGCTTCTTGCACTTCTGCTGTCTGCCAAGCTTTAGTAGGCACATGAATTTGCAGTCCCTACTGAATAAGAAGGAAGTACATAGCTTGGCCAAGGGAGACTAGAGTTCAAGTCCTGGCGCTTGACACTTGCTGCATGACCTTGGGAAATTATCTCTCCTCTCCGTGCCTGGTTTCATTTCATGATGAGGACTTTGGGCTTTATTTCCAACTTTCTACGACTGAAACTTTCTCTCCCACACACCTCTGAATTTACCCTTGGTGGGATGCTGCCTGCCAGCGCCAGTCTGAGCTTTCTCTGCTGCCGGCCCCTCCTCCTGCCCTGATTCACAGCTCCCTGGCTGCTTCTGCATCTTCGGGGAGCCCTGTCTCTGTCGGGGCCCCCCTCCTCTTTCCACAGGGGGGTTGCATTCTGGATCATTCCGCTTGGCTTGTTGTTTACAAAATGAGAGGTTGACCATGTTTCTCTTTCTTTTTTGGTTAATATCTGCAATTTGCCCTCATGTAATTCATATGTACCCGCTATTAGTTTGCTCACCTTCCACAATTATTTTCATGCACCCTTGGGCTCATAAACCATTGTTCCAAGTGGTGTGTGGCCTATTTTAAGAACTTAATTTGTTTGTAATGTGCACATCAGCTGCCTGATTTGTTTCTTGCTTGTAATTAACTTTTAAGCTGATGCCATTCCCCCGCCAAAAACGAAACTCAAGGTAAAGTCGGTAAGATTAATCATGCTGGCTGCATCCAAATCTTCCAACATCTTCCTCGGACTCAGCAAGTTTGGGGGAAATGATATTTTTTTCCTTCCACTTCCATCTGTTACCCTGCCGATCTTGGAGCTCGTCCATCCATTAGTGGGCTTGAGTGTTAGAGTTGGAATCTGACACTTTTCAGTTTCTGTACCAAGATAAGCAGGCTCTTCTTCCAAACCCTCTCACCCTGCAACTTGAACCCATCTCTTCCTTCCTGAGAGGGTCCCTGGACCCATGATTCATGAAACAGTTGTATAATACGTCCTGGCTTCCCGTATCCCTGTTGCCAATTTCCACCATCTTCTGCAATGATATAAACTGGCAGTGTCTTGGATTCATAATTGGCACTGGTGGGGGCTGGATATAGCTGACTTTCTTCATCTTTCCATTTAACGACACCCTACTGTGGGTCCTGGGTGAAATCAACTTTCCTTTGTGGCTAAAGCTGATTCAGAAATTGGGTTGTGCTAGATCAGGGCTTCTCAAGACGTACGTGCATCCAAGTCCCTGGGAGATCTTGCTAAAATAAAATTCTGATTCTGATTTAGTAGGTCTGGAATGGGCCCTGAGAATCTGCATTTTTCATAAGCTCCCAGAAGAGGCCAATGCTGCCGGGTCTAGGACCACACTTAGAGAGGTGGGCACTAGGTTGCTGGCTTCACGAAGACGCGAATTGTAGCCATTTTATTCTTCACCAGGACCTGGAAGCCCTCAAACTCCTTGCAGACTGAATGAGTCCGTGAATGAGCTGCACTCAGGAATATGGATTATCCCCTATCAGATCGATCTTGCAGGAGTAAGAGGTCTTTCTTCTTATTCCCACACTTAGAGAGAAAAAAAAAGTAGTAATTTATATATTTCCCAATTTAGGAAGGGCTAAATGTCATACGCTGATTTATCTCCTGCATATATATGGTATTTATGTGTGTGCACACACATATGTTTGGCTTTTGGGGATGAATTTATAGTAACAGAACTGCTCTTCACCATGCGTCTCTTTCTAAGTATAGCCTGCCTGCCTTCATCCGAAAGGGCCCGCTTCCAGAGAGCCCTGCAAACTGAGAAATCCTTGTTCCTGTTTTAAAAATTTCTTCGGAGAGCTGCCTGGTTCTCCCTCTGAAGCACTGGCTTTTCCAACATTCTTCCAGGTCTCCGATGACATCAGTGGAAGAGCTTCAATTAAGTGCTTTCCGTAATCCTTCTTCTCCCGAACATCCTGAAGCTTCTGGAATTTTTTGGCCACTACAGATGGGTTGTTAATTTTTCAAGAGGCCAAGATCGTAAATCCATGCATACCCAAGGACTATTTTTTGAAAACCGGAAGTCAGGATTTAGGATCCAATGAGGGTGCTCATTTAGAGTTCGAGGGGCAGAATACTTAAAATTGGGCCCATTTCCTAACACCTCTCATTTTATATTGTCAATTTCATATCTGTTTTCTCTAGGAAGGCCTTCAGATTGTTTCAGTGTCAGGGTTCACCTGAACCTCTTCCGCCAAGACAGGCTGTGGGTCCTCTTGGATTTTCCCCACCCGGCTCCCTGGAGGACTGTGGGCTCCTGGGGTTTCCTGGTTCAATCCCGCTGTGGGATGTGGGGAAAAGCCAAAAGCAGGAACAGAGGTGGTGAGAGGTGGTTGTGTGCCCAAGGCCTTGTGGCTAAGAGGTGGTGGAGATTCTCCAGGGACTCAGGCAGGCTGACCCGGAGCCGGCAGTCTGAACTAGCGTGTTCCGCGGTCCTGCTTCTCAATCTTCCTGTCCCGAGGACTTTCACTTGTGAAAATGCAGAGTCTGATCCTGATGGGTCTGGCGTGTAGGTCTGAGACCCTACAATTCCAGCAAGCTTCCCAGTGACATTGGTGCTGTTGATCTCTGCCACCCTTGATCTAGCAGGTCTCCGCCTTGACTGCACACGAAAGCTTGCAAACAACAAAACCTGCCACCTTGACCCTACCCACCCAAATTCTGATTTAACTGGTTTGGGGTGCCACAGCATGGATGTCATCGGTGTGAAATCTCCCTGGGTGAATCGAGCGTGCAGCAGGGCTGAGAACCACTGCTCTAGTTCCGGGACACCCCCGACCCCAGAGACCCCTGTCCATCTGCTCTGCAGAACAGTTCAGCATCCACTTCCAGGGAAGAGACCAGACTAGGGCAGACTCAGGCTCTCCTCCTCACCTTGTCCTGCCGTGGGCTGGTTGGTTGGATCAGAGATGCTCTCGGTAGCATGGCAGTGGGGGGTAGGCAGGTGTTGGGCCAACCTGGCATGTACACCACAAGGAGAGGAACAGAGGTCTCCCCCGGGGTGGGGGGGGCAAGAGACACTTCCAAGCTGTTTTTTGCCAAAATGCTCAACGGCTGAGGTGAAAATAGCTTCCACTTTGATGATGATGCTATTGGGGATTCCCCTTCTGCCAGAAAGAGGGGCAGTGGGGGCCCCGGAGTCCCAGGGAAGCAGATACCGCTGGACTAGGATATGTCAGCAAGGCCTGGAACACTGCCCGCCTAGGAGGTGGCTGTGTAGGGCAAGTGTAGGGCAAGCTCAGCGCATCTCAGCCCCAGCACGGATCCGTGCTGATGAAGGTCATCTAGTCCAGCTGTGCTCTGAGCATTAGGACTTTGCAGGGGATGCTGCTGGGGTGTGTTTGTTTCCTGTTGCTGCTGGAGTCAAGTAACAAACTCTGCCCGGTAAAAAACCGCACATTGACCTTACGGTATCAGGTGGGGGGGGGTCAGAAGTCTGGTGTGGTCCTCCCTTGGCTAAAATCAAGGTGTTCTCCTCTCGGGGCTTTGGGCGAGAATCCGTTTCCTTGTCCTTTCCGGTTTCCTGAGGCTGCCTGCGCTCCTTGGCTCGTGGCCCCTTCCATCTTTGAGACCAGCAACAGCGGGGCGAGCTCTCACATCTCTTCTCTCTGACGTCTTCCACTTTTAAGGACCTCCTTTGATTCATTGGGGTCACCCAGGTAATCCAGAATAATCTCCCTGTCTTAGAGTTAGCTGATTAACAGCTTTAATTTTATCTGGAATCTAAGTTTCCCCTTTGCCCAGTAGCAGGACATATTCACAGCTTCTAGAAATTAGGACATCTTTCGGGGACCAGGATTCTGCCACACATGGAGGCTGGGGATGAGTGTGGGACCCCTGTTTCCAATCCTTCACTTCAACCAGACCAGTTCTGTTAAAGCTCTTTCCATGTAAAATTTCCTTCCCTTAAAATGTCCGAGGCTAGGGTGCCTGGGTGGCTCAGTAGGTTAAGCCTCTGCCTTCAGCTCAGGTCATGATCTCAAATTCCTGGGATTGAGCCCCGCATCGGGCTCTCTGCTCAGCTTCCCCCTCTCTCTCTGCCTGCTTCTCTGACTGCTTGTGATCTCTGTCTGCCAAATAAATGGATAAAACCTTTAAAAAAAAGTGTCCGAGGCTAATAACAGTTTTTCAACCAGGAGTCTAGTCCCTTACTGCTCCAGATAGGATCCCTGGACTAGCAGCATGAGCAGCACTTGCAGTGTGCTAGGAATTCAGAATCTCAGGCTCTACCACAGAACCTGCTGGACTAGCATCTACATTTTAGCACAGACCTAGGGCAGTCCATACACTTTGGAAAGGCCCTGGGTGGTACCCTGCAACCATGGCTGCTCACTGAAACCACCTAGAGGGTTTTAAAAACCCACTGCCGTCTGGGTCCCACCTGATTCATCAACCTGGGGTGTGGCCTGGGCTTTGGGACCATTCAGATCTCCCTGGTGATTTTAATGTGCAACACAGTTTGGGAATGGCTGGGCTAGTCTAGCTCCCTCCTTGCACAGAGGAGGACGTTTCCCAGGGAGTGAAAATGACTTGTGCGGAGTAGCTCAGAGGGTTGCTGGTTCTCCCAGGAGAAGAGTCAACCTCTTGCCTTTCTGGATTGAGGATTTCTGCCCCTACCCAGGGAAGCAAAAATAACAGCAACAACATTGGTGACAATTTGGGGTTGGAGAGGGAGGAGGAGCCCTCCCCCCTCATCCCCCTTTATAGTTTGAATTGTTCTTAATATCAAGCATGTTGTGGTTTTCATAATACAGAAAATACTAAAGACTGGTTAAGAAGCAAATCATAAAGGAAATAATGGTGTCCATTTTTGGAAAAGCCACATCGTGCACCAGTAACTTTGTACGCCTCTTATCAGGCAGTCCTCACTGGGGCTCTGCCAGGTGAGAGGTGGTAATGGCCCTGTTCTGCACATCTGGGCGAGGGTCTCCAGAGTTCTGTGGTTCAGGCACTGGAGCCTAGCTGGCGGCTGAGAATGTGAGTGGTCTAGGTTAGCTCTTGGCTTGGCCCCTGATGCGAGGTGGGGGGTGTGTGTGTGTGGAAGCCCCCAAAGATCTTGTCCCAATTTCCTGTTTCTGCCAGATCTCCTGTCTCGTGCTGTGTGGATCACTGTGCTTTGACCGTCAGCGTAGAACCCAAAGCGAGTCTCTATGTATCCCCTGACCACCTCCTCTTTTGCTTTTCTTTTTCCTCTGCTCTGGGTGGAGGATTAAGAAACGACCTGCCTTTGCCTTTATTAATTTGGTTCCCAAGTAGCTTCCTGGCACAACCATATGTTGTAGAGAAAACAGTTGGAAACCTTAATTATGATTATTAATTTTTTGAAACTCACAACCTCTACATAATGCTTGCCTCCATTGTCGGGTTAGTTGTAAAGATAATCATAATGACCATAATAAATAGCTAACCTTTATTGAAATGTAGTCCTCGCCAGGTTTTGTTCCTTACTTGTTGGAACTCATTTAAATCTCATGAGTCGACGAGGCAGCGCAATGACAGCCCCATTTCGCAGGTGAGAAAATCAAGGCTGAGGGCTTACATGGCCTGATGTTTGGGAAAGGCCCAGCCTGTGGCTGTGGGCAAGTGTGCAGTCATGGGCTTCCTCTCGCCCTCTCTGCCCTGTGGCTGTCTGGTCAAATCCCAGAGCGTCTTCAGAGGATACCTGCGAATTCGCCTTGGTTCAGGGGTCCTTACTTGGGGAGACCTTACCCCTAGGCTTCACCTCAGTTTCCCCTCCGAGGCTCTGCCTTTCTCTCCGAGGTGCTGGGAGGATTCTGTAAATAGTTCCCTCGAGGTGCTGGAAGCACTGGGTGGAGAAACTCACTATAAATATCCGGCATTTATAATTAGTCTTCCTGGCGGCACAGTTCTGCATGTGGGGGAGGCAAACACCTGCAGGGGCAGAAAGTCAAAATGCAGGGCCCTGGGGGCTCTGGGGCGCTGGCTTCTTGGTGCTACCTGGGCTGGAGAGAATCTATGGGGAATGAAGCCCCTCAGAGGAGAACACAGCGGCAGAGGCCCCCTGGTCTTGTAGTAGGCTCAAACAAGAACCAGTAGGGGCTGGGACAGGCTCCTAGCTCCATTGCTTCTTGTCTGTGACACCTCCTGCAAATCAGTTCACTCCTCTGAACCTCTGTTTCCACATCTTTAAGATGGGCATAATATTCCTATTGTGGCGAATTAAAGGTGATGTATATAAAGGTCCCAATACTGGTGCATCGAGTACATGCTTAATCCATATAAGATTCCTTCTGTTTTCTTTGCTTGCATAGCTGGGCAGATGTCCTCTACCTTGAAGATCAGATGGGCCTCTTCTGCTTAAAGGCTTTCCGAGATTCCCCACTGGTGGCAGAAATTCCCTGGTGTTTGCATCTTATCCCTGTGGTCCTCCTCTGAGCTGAGACTCATGCTTGCTCACAGCTGTCCACTTCAAGGGTGTGTCCAGCATCTTCTGCTTTCTGCCCTGGGGCCTTCTCAGGTGCTGCCAGAGCCTGCTCAGCCTGTGCAAAAGTGTAGGGCAAACAGCCCAGGAGGCCTCCATTAACCAGTAGGGAAAGGGAGTTTGTGGGTAAATGTACTAGCCCGCCTCCTTCAGGAGGAAATTTCTGGGAGGCTCCTTGCTCACTTCTTGGAGGTCCCAACAGCTTTTTGAGCTTCTGTTATCCTCATTGATGAATGTGTATGGCTTTTCCTCCTAAATCTTTCCATAGCCTCATTCCTACCTCTTGAAATCATCTCCCCAGTAAACCACCTGCACCAAACTCTTGTCTCAGGCTCTGCTTTTGGGGAACCCAATTTATGACATCATCAGGCCTGGAGTAAGATCTAAACTCCTCACTGTGGCTGCAGGGCCAGGCATGGTGGGCTTACATCACTCCAATCTCACTCCTACCTCTGTCCCCAGCACCTGCTGCCTTCCAGCCACACTGCCCCCCTCCCCCGCTCCACCTTCTTTTAACTAAACAAGTGTTCCCTCTGCAGGGCCTTTGCACATGATGTTCCCTCCCACTGGAATGCCCTTACATCACTCTTCATCTATGTCAGTCCTTCAAGTCTCAGCTTAAATGTCAGTCCCTTAGAGAAGATCACTCCCCTTGGCCTCTGGGCTCCTGCAGGCTCCAACCTCCTCTATTCTCTGTTATGATAACCTGTTTCCTTTCTGTTGTATGGATTTGAAGTTGTATAGTTAGTTGAATGTTTGTTAAATGTCTTTCTTCCCTACTAGGCTATAAACTCCATGTAGATAGGGATGGCGTCTGCCTAGTCCCATGGGCTCGGTAGCATCTGGCATAGCTCTTGACGCACTGGGAATGGTTAATAGTTACTGAATGAAGATGGAAATCAGGTTGGTTAGTTCCAAATCCATCCCAAGCTTTCTCTGCTCTATCAGGCTGTGGCACGTTGGCAGAGGGCTTTTATGAGGGGTAGTGGGAGAGGATGCCGGAGTGAAGAGGCAGGAAGGTAGCTTGTCCTCACCTCCATTGCTCCCACTTGGCCAGAACCAGAGGATCAGTGGTCACTGAAAGGGACACTCCAGTCCGGACCCAACCTCCAAGGGAACGTATTCAATGTTTTCCCCACAACCAGAAGATTTCTATCACACACTTGGCATTGTTCTTATCTGGAGCCTAGCTGGGTGTGACTTCCAGGGGCCCAGGAAGGCTGATTTTCAGTGTTGGCCTCTGTAATGATCCCTGCACCTAGTCTGTGTAACTCTCTGCTTATCTCGAGATGCTAGAACCACAGACTCAGCCGAGAATACTGGGATGTATTAATCAGTGATTTATAGTGTGCTGTCTGAAGCCCGAAACTGCCCGGAGGTGCGTACAAACTTGCTACATAGTTTACTGTAAAAATACAGACAGATGGTCCGCACCTGGGTTCAGCGACTATGCTGGGTAATACAGCCAAGTCTGGGGAGATGAGATGAACAAGCGTCTCATTGAAACTTATGCCTTGGCACCTTGAGGCTCAGATCCTCCACACGCATTGAGGTGATAATGGTCCAGAGATCAAACTAGTCCTGTGTGAACAAGAGGGGCCCTCAGCAACTGCTCGTGGATGTTGAGTATCTCCTCTGAGCCTGCTCTCTTGTTCAATGTCCTTTCCCCATAACAGAACCTTTCGCGACTCTCGCTGGGTGTTGGCTCCTTGGCCGTTTCCTCTCTGGACACCAAAACTGGAATCCTGGCACATAGGCTCTGACACCTGTTTCTTATGGAGAAGAAGGAGTCTTGGGGACCCAGCCTACACATCGGGGAGAAGGGGATGGAGCTGTTGGGACCCAACCCAAAGGCATTAATTGTATATAATCACCAAACTAGATATACTCAGAGGTGAGAAATGTTCCCTATAATCCCATTATCCAGAGACAATAATGGCTAACATTTTAATACATTACCTTTTAGTCTTTTTTCCCCTTCCATATATATATTTAAACAGAATTAACATATCCAGTAAATTTATATCCTACCCTTTACCTCAACATTACATTATGAGCATTAGTCGACGATCTTATAAAAGAGTCAATTTCTTCATTTCTAACCTGGGAGTGACAGCAATGATGATAAGGATAATAATAATAATACCAGACCTGTATGATAGGGTTATTGTGGGGATTAAATGAAATAAAATAATGCATGTGAAAGCTTTTAGCCCGGTGTGTGGTATATACTAAGTGCTCAGCAAAAATGATCATAATAGAACATTTTAAAATCATAAATGGCGGTGGAGTAGTCTACTGCTATCATTTTTCATGTAACCATTACTTTACTGAATCCACAGGTAACAGTTAAGAATCAGGGAATCAAGTTAATGGTCAACCTTGTTTTTTCCATATAGCACCACATCACCTTCTAGAAAAGCAAAATACCAATGTAGAGGCCACCGGAGCCCCTGCGTTTGTCCATTGTGATGATCACAACTGCGACAGAATAAGGAGTGCCTTCAGCCACTAGACCTTATGCTGATGAGGAGATGGTCTCAGTGTCCAGGCATCCAGGAGCGAGTGTACAAATGCCCCATGACTGTAGGCTGGGGTGGGCTGTCTGCCCGGATGTTGGATGGAGCAGGACATGCAGGATCCAGTCCGCCTGGGGATGAGGTCAGCAGGGGTGTCCTGGAGCAGGGACAGGGGTGCTGTCACTATAGATTTAACCCTAGCCCAAGCTTCTCTGAAAGTAGAACCTGGGTCAAGGATGTGGGTGTGGGCAGTTCATTTGGGAGAGGACCTCAGGAGGCAGGACAGAAGGACAAGAGAGGGTGTGTCTTGGAAGGGAGGCCAGTGAAAGTGTATTATTGACCTGTGGGCAACTGGGCCTTGTTGCTTCCGGGACCCAAAATATCCTTCAGAGTTGTCCCTCCAGAGCAGGGAAGCCTGGGTGTTGGTTGATGATGGCTTATGGTCACACCGGGGTGTAACTCCTCCACAAGTCCAGATGGCCCTGTGTGCGGAGACACAACTGGGTGAGCGTCTATAGTTCTGGAAAAAGTCCTGAAACAGAAATATGGAAGGACATGGAAGCCTGAGGAGGGAGGGTGTCAGGGGCAGCTGCAGCCAAAGCTTGTGGTGGAGGGAGGCTAGAACGGAGGAAGGATCTGCTGTAGAAGGGAGGAAGACGCAGTGCCCTGTGCCATTGTCCTGGAGTCCCCTGTCTTCCCCTGCAGCCAGGGAGTTCTCCCTCATGTCTCCCAAGGCTCTCTCTCTGCCTTTTCTGATTGTTCCCCTTCGTGCTAGCTGAAAAGGAGATGGAGAGCCGCTGGCCATGATCAGACAGAAGTCCCAGAAAAGCTATAGCTTCTTGGCAGCCTGACCCCTCCAGGCTCATTTCAGGCTTATACCAATGGTCTGAGGACCCCTCTCTTTTCTCCTGTTTCTCCTTCTTAATCCACTTACACATCCTGTGAGCACAGAATGTGGCCAGATTATTTACTCCATCTGGTGACCCAGAGGGTCACGTCTCCCCTTTAATGATGGTTGCAGCTGACATTATTTGAGTGTGCGCTGCAAACCAGGCTCTCTGCTTGGTGCCCACCTTATCTCAATTGTAACAGCTACCCCCATGCTAGAACATCCCATTCTCCTGGTGAGGCACGTGACACCCAGAGAGGTAGTTGGTTTCAAGCATGAGGTGTACCTGGGCTTCAAGCCATCACCACGTCACCTGCTCCCCTCCCTTGAGCAGGCGGGCACCTGCCTCTTTGAGACACACTGTGTGCCCAGATACTCAAGGGGGCAGCTCGGGGTTTCACTAGATATTGTTCCTTGGGGGTCCTTTGCTAACCGGCCTGGGCTTGAGCAGGAAAAACCTCTTAGCAAGAGACTTACTTTGCAAAACGAAGCTGGATAGTTACTGTACATTAGCAACAAATGCCTCTTCTCCTTGTACCTGTCCAGTCCCCCTCAGGCAGACCAGGAAGCTGAGACTCTGGGAGGTGGAGATTTGCCCAAAGCCATACAGAGGGTCAGTCTGGGAATTGGTTTGGAATTCAGCCTATTGGGTTGCAAAGCCCGTGAGATTCCCACCATCACATATGTACAGGGTGCCTTCCGGAGGATGGCTGTCAAGTCCAGAAACAAAGGTGAGAATGTCTAACAGATGATTTACTGATATTAAAATAGGACCCCGGGTAATGTGCGGTGCCAGACCTTATGGCATCCCTGTGTGTGCCTGGCAGATGAGGGACAAGCAGCGACTAAGGTTGTAGACTGCTTTGGGTGGTGAAAATGCTGATGGTGGCAAGGGGGTGGGGGGGGGGAGGTGCCAGGCTGGATCCAAGCAGAGAGCCCGGGTGGGGGTGTGAGGGCGAAGCACATGGTGTCTCCTGTGCAATGAAAAATGTGCCAGTTAGAGAACATTTGGCTCAGAGGACCTCTGAGATGACCCCGTTCTTCTGCCACTTTCAGGATGGGGCAGGGGAGGCCTGCGTAGCGGAAACGAACGGTCAAAATGCTTTTCTGGGGCGCAGCAGGGTCCCACCCACCGAGTCCTGGCTCTGTGTGCATGCTTGCCAGGATGCCCGCGTCCCATCCTGCGTCAGCGGAGGATGCGAGGGGACTCGCAGTGACCTGTGGCTCCTTCTCCATGCTTGCCACCCCCACCCCAGGGCTGCAGCCCCCCTTGCTCATTCCACCCCCTCTCTGACTAAGAGAACCCCGGAGGCCCCCCTTCTGCCAACCCTCAGCCGCCCCCTCTCCTCTGGAGCCCCCAGGCCGTGAGCGGTGGCTCCATGGAGAAGCAGGGCCGTGGGCGGGGCGAGCCAGATAATTATAATCTTGGAAGGTTTGAATCTCAGGCTGAGAAGCAGGGAGGCAGTTCTTCCTGCAGTTGGGGAGCTGGGTCTGACTCAGAAACCATCTCCCACAGCCCAGCCTTCTAGAGAGGCTGATCCCACCTTGCCCTTCCCCCTTTGAGCCCGACTTAGATCCAGTTCATTTATTTATGTGTGTTACGCATTCATCTATGAAATGCTGATTCTGCGCTTACTGCACGCCACGCTGTGTGGAGCCTGGGGACGTGGCAAATAGGGCAGTGGGGATGGTGCAAGATGGGTTAAGAGTGTGTCCTGTCACTCAGATGCCACAGGCTGTGATCTTGCCTCCCCCCCCATTTATTAGCAAGCAGTACAGTGTTCATGCTCCATTTAAGCTCTTCGTGCCTTTCTTTCCTCCTCTGAGCAATGGGCGTTATAAATATCTCCCTTGCAAGGATTAAAAGAGGCTATATATAAATCACTAAACACGGTGTCCGAACTATGTTAATAACATATGAAATATTAGTTGTTGCTGATATTATTTTTAAAAAATTGTATTAAAGGGGGTGCCTGGATAGCTCAGTGGGTTAAGCCTGCCTTCAGCTCAGGTCATGATCTCAGGATCCTGGGATGGAGCCCTGCATTGGCCTCTCTGCTCAGTGGGGAGCCTGCTTCCCCCCCCACCCTCCGCCTGCCTGCCTCTCTGCCTACTTTTGATCTGTGACTGTGTGTCAAATAAATAAATAAAATCTTTTTAAAAATTGTACTAAAGGGTTGAATAATGTACAGTTCCCACTCTGGAAACAATCATAGCCTAGAACGGAGATGACACAGAGGCTCTATCTAGTATGTCAACTCTGACCGATCGATGAAGCGTGCTTGGGGTACTGTATTAAGAAAGATTCTGAGGATCTGTTCAGACCCATCGGGGGAAAAACCAACAACAACAATACATGATCGATTAGCGATGTCTGTGGTGGGTTTTCGCTGAGGGATAGGTGGCATATACGCCTGGTGTCAGCTCTCTGTGCTACTGAGTAAGTCCTGGAGAGGAAAAGAGGAGGGAATGGCAGGGGTAGTTTAGAGCAGTATACGTATGGTCAGACCTTATCAGGTATTTGCAGCAAATGGTGGAGGGAGTCAGGGCTGCCCAAGAGCTGTTCTTATGTGGGTATTTCTTTTTTTTTAAGATTTTATTTATTTATTTGAGAGAGAGAGAGAGCATGAGAAGAGAGAGGTCAGCAGGAGAAGCAGACTCCCCGCCGAGCAGGGAACCCAATGTGGGACTCCATCTCAGGACTCCAGGATCATGACCTGAGCCGAAGGCAGTTGTTTAACAAACTGAGCCGCCCCTATGTGGGTATTTCTAAACATCCACAAGAGATGGGGTTCCTCCCCGCTGCAGTGTGCCTGGAGCTTTTTGTCAAAATATATAGGTTTGAATTTATATATTCAGGCTGTGTGGCCTTGGACAAGCATCCGACCTACCCTACGTCTCAGCTTTCCCATCTGGAAAATGGGAACAATGAGCCACATCTCCCAACCCATGGGGATTTGGGTGAGCATTAAATGAGTTAATACACGTGAAGAATTTAGAACAGTGCCTGGTATATAATAAATACTCAAAATGTTTATTTTGGTAAAAAAAAAATTTGGTAAATGGTAAATCAGCCATTAATATTTTGTCTGCCTTAAAGAACCAGGGGTGGGGAAGAGCTTTTCTTCTTCTATAAACCGTTATCAAACAGTGCTCCTCTGTGTGAGCACTGAAAACAGTCAAGGATTAGGTGGAGCAATCAAATTGTTCAAAAATAGAGGATTAGTCGGAAAAAGCTTCAACTTCAAACAATCGGTGAATTGCTCAAATAAATTCTGGTAGGTTATACAACATTATATAAAATGCAGTTCCACTCTTATGAAAAAGTGTTAATTCATATATGACCAGAAAAAAATTTGGAAGCCTGAACCCCATGGAGTTAACAGTGATCATCCCTGAGTAGGTGGGTCGTGGGTGTACCCATTAGAGTTCTTAATAGAAGCCAGCTTGGGCTGATGAAGCAGAAAAGGAACCTGTTTAAAGTGTGTTGGGGAGCCCCAGTCCTCCCTCGAATGTCTCAGCTCCCAGGAGCACCATCTCATCTTGTCTGGTGTCTTGCGTGGAGCCCTGTGCATGCCAGGAACCCGACCCTGCAACCACTGAGATTTCTGAGTATCATTAACTCAGCTCTGTACCCAAGGGAGGGCCCCACCTAACAGTCTCTATGACCAAGTGTTCGGGAGAATGCACGAGGAAGTCCTTGCATTCAGGTCCGAGTCTTCTCTTCCATCCCATGGGGTCTGCAGGTGGGCTGCTCCCTACCGCATTTCACTGGATCTCTGCTCCCTGGTGAGCAGACTCTTCTGGCCCTGTTCCTGGGGGCTTCCTGTGTTGGTGAAGTCTCTCCATCATCATTAGGGAGAAGTGTCCCTCGATCCTTGCTGATCCCTTGGGCCCTTTCTCTCTCTTCCTGTTGGTTTAGGCTGTCTGTCTTTCAGACTCAGCCAGTACCAAGACCATCAGACCCTATCGTGCAGCATCTTTTCATATAAAAGGGTTCTGGGAAAGAGGTCTTATGGAGAAGCATCCTGTTCAGGCCTGGGATGTATCTAGAAATGCTCATGGAGGAGGAGGCTGCTGGGATGGATTGCAAGTGATAGTTGGGGTGTGGATAGACAGGGTGTGGAGATGAGGGAGGGCAGTGGAGGCTAGAGGAGGAAAGCATGAGATTTGGGGGAAAGGGATTTTGTTGAAGACCAGTTGGGTGATACAATCATTGGTCATGTTTTCTGTTCTGTCGATAATGCTCAAGCAAAGTGCCTGACTGTTTAATATTGAAGTATGAATGCATGGATTAAGAAATCAAGGACTATTCCATCTGCAGGGGAGGGGGAGCGGGGATCTAAAGCCCAGCTGGGTGGTCACTATTTTTCAGGCAACAGCACGGTTGCCATTCCCCGCCTGAGTGTCCTCAGTGATGCTGGCTGCTAGCTACGGGGAGAAGGGGAGGAAGGAGAGATCCCTTTTGTGCTCTGAGCTTGGAGTGAGAGCTTCCAACCAGCTAGTCCTTGTCTCTTTAATGGCCTTCAAGGGGCCAGGTCTTGATGCAGAAGCCCCTGTGCACCTGGCTTCTGCCTCCCTCTCCAGGTTTAGTTCCTGTGTTCCTCACTTTCAGCCTTTCTGAGAAAGAGGAGGGCAGCCCCTGCTGGCTGGGAGCTGGCCTGGTGCTCACCGCTGGGCCTTGGAGGTCTGTTGAGGGGAAATGGTTTCCCAGATCACCAACAGCAGACAAGGCCCTTCTGGGACTGTGATGGGTAAGACAGAGAAGAGCCCTGGGCCATCGTGTCTGAACACAGACAACACAGGAACAGTGCGCAAACCACAAAAGCAACCCAACAGCCCCCATCCTGGCTAATATGAGTGACCACTGCATCATCATCAATTACAGCTTTAGCCTTACGTCCCTCCTTTCCAGATTAAACATGAAGTTACCCAGTTACAGATATAGATATAGATATAGATATATTTTATGGATAAGCAGCGCATGACAGACCCTGGTCACACTCAGGAGAGGGGACCGTGTGGGGCATAACACCAGGATGTGGAGATCGTGGGGGACATTTGAAAATTCTGCCTACAAGGCAGACCTGAGGTGGGCTTGTAAATCTCACTGTAATCTCCCACTCCCTCCCAAGTGCCCAGTGGTTCAGGTGCAGGTGGAAAGTGAGGACCTCTCCAGGAGATAGTGCAATGTGGTAGAGAGTACACACACGCTGCCCGGGTCCGGATCCTCTCCTGTGGAACCTGGGACAAGTTACTTAAACTTCTGAAGTTCCGTTACCCCTACTTAAAGAAAAAGCAGTCATCGTAGTAACAATAACTACTTCATAGGGCTGTTTTGAAGATTAAATGAGAGAACACGAAAAACTATCTCCAGAGTAAGCAATCGGTAAACATTACCATATCATCCTGTGATGTAATTCTTACTCACAGCTTAAACTGGCAGGATGGTGTGTTCCCAGGACCCTTCCCACTCTGTCCTTCCTGGCTGGGTCTGGTGTTCTTCCTTGGGACTTTCAGCAGGCCCTTTGCTCTCCTCTGTCACAGCCCTCTCTGTTTATGATGTCTTCCCCTTTGGACCAAGAGCATCTTAAGGCAAGATACTGTGTCCATTCCCAGAGGTTGGGTTTTGCTGCAGCAACAAACAACCCCGAAAGCTTCATGGCCTCCAACCACAGAGGTTAATTCCTTCCTCACATTGCACATTCACTGGTGGCCTCTCTCCGTGTCCTCTTCACCCTGGGGTCTGACAGATGGAAGAGACTTCCTGTGGAACACTGCCAGTTCCATAGCAAAGGGGGGAAGAAGTGAGTGATGTTAACTCTGCCCGGAAGTGACACGTGTCAGTTTCACCTGCAGATCAGCAGCCAGAAAAAAGTCACGTGGCCACTGCTGAGTTCGACAGGGTGGGACCATAAGACCCTTATAGGAGGTAATCCAGAATCCTTGGCAAGCATCGTGAGAATCAACTGTGGAGACTTCATAAAATTCATTTTATTTATTTATTTTTTAAAGATTTTATTTATTTCTTTGTTAGAGAGAGAGAGAGAGCGAGCACAGGCAGACAGAGTGGCAGGCAGAGGCAGAGGGAGAAGCAGGCTCCCTGCTGAGCAAGGAGCCCGATGTGGGACTCGATCCCAGGATGCTGGGATCATGACCTGAGCCGAAGGCAGCTGCCTAACCGACTGAGCCACCCAGGCGTCCCATAAAATTCATTTTATAAACAATAACAACACTAACAGTAGCGAAGTACCAGGTGTGGTTCCAAGTCCGTTCCATAGATTAACCCACTGAACCCCCATAACAACCTCGTGAGG
>RCUC01069090.1:0-10252 GCA_003697995.1 Taxidea taxus jeffersonii
CAAGGGAGCAGGGAAACTGGGACAGGCCCAGAGAAAAGTAGATACAGGGGTACCACTGAGCTGCTCACTGCTGTGGGCAACTGAGGAACCATTACAATGCTTCTCCAAAGGAGGGAGACTAAGGGATCTATCCTGCATTGGTCCAGTTGCTCCAAGAAGCAGATGTCAGGAGAGGATTAGGTATGCAAGAGATTAATGGGGAAACACTGTGAGAAAATGATCCAGAAGCCAGGGTTGCTGGGAGAGCATCGGACCACAGTGTGGATCTGACCTGAGCCCAGGCAGAGGACAAGCAGGAAGGGTGGTCAACGTATACTTATAGGGGTAATCAGCAAGGTAGATGGGTACTCCTCGAGCCAACCATCCCTCAGAGGGAAGGACCTGCCCTAGTGTCCCCACTCAGCTCAGTACAGGCTCGGCGCAGTCCATGGGAGGCACGGTCTCAGCATGAAAGTGGTGAAAGATTTCAGAAGGCAGCCGCTGGAGCTCTGGGCAGTTATATTCACCACTCCTGGGGGGGGCAGGGGTGCCTTTCCATAGCTGCCACGTGGAACCCAGACAGGGACCCAGAGAAGTGCTGCGGGGCCTTGTGGGGGGAGCCCATCAGCATATACAAGACTGCAGCTGACCTCAGGAGTGCCAAGGGCTTGTGGGACAAGGGGGAAAAGCAGCAGCCCAGCTCCCAACTAGGTCCTCTGCCCTGGACCCTGGATAGAAACATTATTCCCCCTACTTCTGTCTATACATGTGGGAGGCCTGATCAGTAAAAACAGGAGACTTCCTGGGGTATGGCATTAGAAGGGGAGTACACAGCCCAGGTAGAACGTTTTATACCTATTGTTAGTGGCTTGAGATAGTGTCCCCCCAAAATTCATGTCCACCTCAGAATGTGACCTTATTTGGAAAAATAGGTCTTTGCAGAGGTAGTTGGTTGAGGATTTTGAGATGACGTCTTGGATTTAGGGTGGGCCCGAAATCCAATGACTGATGTCCTCATAAGAGAAGGCACAGGGAGACCCACGAGGAAGGCCACCAGAGAATGGAGGCAGAGATTGCAGTGATGAGGCCACAAGCCAAAGGACAGAAGGAGATGCCAGAAGCTGGAAGACGCAAGAAGGAGCCTCCTGCGGAGGCTTCAGAGTAAAGACGGCGCTGCTGACCCTTAACTTTGTACTTGCAACCCCCAGAACTGTGACACAACAGAGTTCGGCGGTTGCGAGCCATCCCGTTTGTGGCCATGAATTAGGGCAGCCCTAGGAAACTCAGACCAACAAACGGATACTAAACTACTGTTAGCAAAAATAAGAGTAAATTAGTGAAAATAATATAATAAACTAATAATTCTAAGCCCATCAAAAATGTAGACATCACAGAGGTGGCAGAAGAAAAGCCCAACCAGAGAACGGGTGACTCTCAGCGGCCACCCAGTGACAGCCACGCCTCTCAGCCTCTGTCTAACTTCTGGGCCAGGCTCCTCCAGCTTCTGCTGCAACACCTCCAGGGCCAGGGAACTTGCCACCATAAAAGGAAGCCTCTTCATTTCTGGCAGCTCTGACAGTCAAAGCCCTTCCTTAGAAATATTTGCCTCCCTGTGATCCCCCCGCTTCCAGCCCGGCTTTGTGTGCCCCCCCACCCACCCAAACCACTCCTGACAAGGCATATCCTACTTAAATCTCCCTCTTTCGGGCTCCTGGCTCCTCGGTCCCAGTTCCTTTAAGGAATAATGTCACTTACTCGAAATACAACAATGAACCAGAATATGCAAATCATCTTATCAGCTGTACTCTATAAAGACAATCTTTCCCTGATTAGCATACTGCTCTGTCTCTATTTTCATCAGGGATTCACAGAGCTGGCACACCCAGGGCTTCTGGCAACCACAGGGCATTTGAGGACAGCCACTGAGGCTGGGAGGGCTCACCAGGCCACATTCAGGGGGAGAAAACTGCAAGAGTGGTCCCTTCATTCTGCATACAACTAGAGAGTGACCCCCATGTACCACAGTCTGGAGTGGGGTGGGGTGGGGTGGGGTGGGGAGGGAGGAGGCCAAGGTGAGCACAGACAGGCTGGAAGGGAGAGAACAGAGGAAACCGTCATCAAGTCACTCCCAGAACAACAGTGTGGGAGACAGAGCCAGAAATACTCTCTAGAACTCTCAGCCTAACTCAACTGTTATACTCTAACTTAAACAAAGGGAAAGGCTCACACGAGAGGCAAGAGGTATGACCGCATTCTGGCGTGAAATCAGGACAGGCTTCCAGGAGGAGGCATCTGAAAGTTGGGCTTTTAATTCAGATGCGGCAACCAAAATAAAAGGGACAGACCCAGCCGAAGGAGGAACGAAGGAACGGGCTAAGCAAAGATGGCATGGACCCTCAGGCAATGTTTGGGGAATAAAGACCAATCTAGTGTGGCTGGGATAGAGAGATTCCGGCCAATATTTGAAAGAAGCAGAGATGAAAGAAGCCCCAAATGGTCTTAGACTGGATAAAGAGTTGCTTCATTGAGCTCTACTTCCCATGAAACCGATCATTTACAGTAGATCGTAAACTTTAGTGTGTGTAAGAATCCACCTGTGCGGCGTGCTTAGCATCCAGACCCCAACCCCCCTGCGCCGTGCCCCCCGCACCCCCACTCCCCTGCATACCCCACCACGGCCCCAGTCTGACTACGTGGGGTGGAGGGGAGCCTGGGTCCACATCAGAAATATGCTCCAGTCATGGTTTCGAGGCAGGAGGGGGCAAATCTCACTTAGGAAGCAGCCTTGGGTTCCTACCTTTTTTCATTATGGAAAACACTACAGGTGGCCTGGCAGCATATTAGGTTATCCAGAAAGCCTGGCAACTGAAGTTCCTACGGAAAGTTGCACCAGGGAAAGAAAACCAATTTCAACTCCCCATCAAGATGTCTGTTGAAAACGAAAGGCCAAGAATGTATCAGAAATTACTTCTGTGGGCAGAGCAGTGACTTCTGGGGGGGGGGGCAGCCCTCTCCCTGACATTCAGACTCCCCTGTAACTTGCAGAGAGGTCCTTGGGTCCTTTTAGGGGGAACCCAGAGTTTGGCCCCAAAATCTCTCAGGAAATTGAAGCATACCCCTAGAGAGAGGTCATCCCCTCATGAAGGACATCTCATTATGTTTTTGAAAAGAAAAAAAAAATGGGGAGCCAATGAGTTTTAGGAGCAAAATATCTCAGCAGTGAAAGATTCGTTAAGCCAAACCACCAACCACTGCTAAAACGTCTCCTTCGGATACCTAGCTCGGGGTGACCATAAATGCAGTCCCAGGCCCTCTGAGGGAGACTCTCATTCAGTAGGTCTGGGGTGGGGTCCCGGGGAATCTGGTGGGTGGTGAGGGACATTTGGGAACACTGCTCTAACTTGCCTGGCCTCTGCTCACACACCTCTAAGGACAGGGAGCTCCTTCCCTTCACAGGTGACCCATTCCAAATTTAAGAAGCTGTGTCCATTAAAAACATCTGACATTGAGGGGCGCCTGGGTGCCTCAGTGGGTTAAGCCTCTGCCTTCAGCTCAGGTCATGGTCTCAGTGTCCTGGGATCACGGTCCGCATGGGGTTCTGCTCAGCGGGGAGACTGCTCCCCCACCTCCTGCCTGCCTCTCTGCCTACTTGTGATCTCTGTCAAATAAATAAACTCTTTTTAAAAAGTTGGTAAAAAAAAAAAAATCTGACATTGAACTGAAAATGTCTTTCTATGCCCAGTGCTCCCAACTCCCTGTCTTTGCACTGACTCCACATAAATCCTCCAAATCTGTAAGATGATAAATCTGTGTTGTTTTAAGCCACTAAATTTGTGGCAATCTGTGAAAGCCACAATAGAAATCTAATACACTAATACCCTCGGCCTCTGCCCAGGGCACAGAGACCGAGGCTGCTGGGAGCCCTGTACCTACGGCGTCTCAAAATGGTGTTCTCCCTGGCAAACCTTCCCACTCCTCGCCATCCAGCAATCATGACAGAAACAGGTCACGTTCACACCAATTATCCATGCTGTGTGTTGACCCCTCTCTCTGCCTTGCACGTGTGGATTGACCTGTACCATCACACCCTTGAGGATGGCTGCCAGGAGATGGGCACTGCCCAAGAATGGACGTTAGGGACCCAGTGCCCTCCCCTCTCCCCCGGGGAGAGGAGAAACAGCACAGCTGATCAGGGACATACTTCTTCTACAAATACAGCTCAGTTAACCTGGCATCAATTTCTGCCTCCTATCTAATCACCCACCGTCCCTCTCACACATACATAAGCAGGGAAAACATTTTCAAATACAAGACCCACTTACGATGGCTCCAGAAAATCCTGGTTTCCCACACCCTGCTTTAGAGACAGCCTCACACCTGCCCCCTTCCTGGCCCAGAAGTCTGGCTGCCCACCTGCAGGATCAGTGTCTCTGTTGCCAGTGGCTCCCTCTGAGGGTCCCAGTGGCCCCATTAAAATCAGCCTTGCCTCCGAGGTGCCCTGATGATCAGGGACCTGCCCAGCCGGGCTTGGTGAAAACCAGGCACTTCCTTCCCGGCCAGAAAAAGAGGCACCACCTGCAAGGGGCTGTGGGCTCCCTGGATTCTAACCTCTCTTCCTCACAATCCCCTCGTTTGTATGGAAAAAGGACTCTTGGCTAAAATCCCCCTCATTTCAACATTTAAGACTTACTTGGTACCTGAATAATTTTTAAAGTTTCAGACCTTTGGAAAGACAACCACATGCATACAAAATATTTCCACCACTGGATACTGATTTTTCGCAAAACAGCCAGAAGGCCCCTTGCTAAAAGCCGACCCAGGACCTTATTCGCCTTTGGATCGGGTGCGTCTTGGGCATCCAGTGGGTGCCGGGGAAATGAGGGCCTAACTCAACTAACTGAATCAAATCCCCTAACGTCATCGGAGCCTGGGACAGAACACGGACTCTGTTAGACCCAGACATCACGAGCCGTGCCTTGCTGCCTACACTAAGCTCTAACTATTCACACAGAGGAAACCCACTCCCAGCACACAGGGGCAGACCATCCTCATTTTCTCCTAGTCCTGTAAAGCTCAAGTACCCCTCCTCCACAAAACTGCCCTGAAGTGCCCCTCGCTGCGTCAGAGTCTGTCACTCCTTGAGCGATGCTAAGGGACCACAGACAGAGCAGTCCTACCACGTTTCAGATACTAGGCGTACAAGGAGTGTGAGAGATGCCCTCAGGGCAGGGGAAGGTGCAACAGGCAGACACGGATCACCCTAGACTTTGAGCAAGCTGTGCTTTGGAAGCCCAGGAGAGAGAGAAGTCTACCCCGCTGGAAAGAGGGAGGGCAAGAATGCATCCTGGAAGACTTCCTGGAGGCAGTTCCATCTGAGTGGAGTGGGTCCTACACAGGCTATGTAAGGCAGAAGAACCCCACTGCAGAGACTCAGAGGTTCTGTGACACGGCAGGATGCCTGAGGGAACCACTCGCAGATCAGTAAGCTTGACACATGGAATTTAGAGTAAGATAGTCACAGACTGAGCTTGACCGAGTTACTCTACTTTTGAAGCTTCAGTTTCCTCATCTGTAAAATGAAGGCCTTAAGGCCTCCCTCCTCAGTGACTCTCATACCTTACACACTTAAGAGTACCCTGGAGGCCATACTAAAATGCAGATTCTTGGGCTCTCCTCCTCTTCCCTCCACCCCTGCACAAACACAGCATCTGAATCAGCAGATCTGGGATGGGACCCAGCAATCTGCTGTAACGCACAACACACACACACCCATACCCCACAACACTGCACCACATCGTACATGCCACAAACATGCATATACACATACCTACACACACCAGAAACACACACGTACCACACATACCACAGACACACACACACAACACACACACACACACACCCCACATATACCAGAAACACACACATACCACAAACACACACACCACAACACATACCACAAACACACAGTCGCACACACAATTTTGATGGGAGGGGCCAGGTCCAGGAATGCATACAAGAGCAACTGAACTACTGTAAGACTGAAATTATCCAATGTAAATGAAGCAACTACTATGCACTGGGCCATCACTGGCACTCAACAAGTTACTTCCACTTCCTTCCTCTTTGTTTGTAAAAATCATTGCCATATTTTTTAAGAATTTACTTATTTATTTGAGAAAGAGACAGAGAAAGCACAAACCCGAGTCGGGGGGGGGGGGGGGGGGAAGGGCAGAGGGAGAAGCAGGCTCCGGGCTGAGCAGGGAGCCTGGACAACATCCCCCATCCTGAGCCGAAGGCAGACTCTCTTAATCGACTGAGTCACCCAGGCGCCCATTCATTGCCAAATTTTAACAGAGCAGAGACTCCACTGTGCCTTCATTTTAGCTGGAGCCACTGTGATATGTCTCTGTGTGTTTCCGTGTCTGCTGTCTCCAACAAGACCAGGAGCCTCTCAGGGGCGGGCACCAAATTAGCTTCATCAGCCCCCAGCGGGCCCCAGCCAGGTAAGCGTTTCGTGAATGAAAGACCAGAAGGCAGCCCTCCTAGGCCCCTTAGCCTGGCGGTGTTAATTGTGTAGCAGGTAGGTCGATGGGCTGGGGGGTCCCGGGGCCTCGCCGGAGAGAAGACTGGCTCGGTGAGGAGTGGTCAGAACGGAATCCGTCAGGAAGCAAGCCTCCTCCAGCACGCCTGCTTCCCACTTTCAGCGGCCCTGGGAGGGCTAAGTACGGGCTGGCTGACCATGCAACCAGATCTTTAGGACTCTCAAACCGGAATCCTATTAATGGAAGTTTCAAGCCCTAATAAATAGTTCATGAGGAGCCACGGAAGGTGAAGGTGGCGGCCCCACTCTCTGCCCAGGGAGCCAGCCTGGGGGCCCCCTGCCTCTTTGTCTCCTTTCTCTGTCCTCACACCCAATTATCCACTAAGGCCCACTGCCTCTGCCATCTGCTCTCACCTCTCCATCCCCGGCCGGGCCCTAACAGACACCCTGAGGCTTCTCAGCTGGACCATGGCAACAGGCTCCTGTCTGCTCTCTGTGTCCCTCCCAGCCCATCCCCACAGTGTCCCAATAACCATCCAGAAGCCCAGGGAGGAACTGATCATACCCTTACTCAAAAGCCTTCAACGGCTCCTCATGGCTCCAGAACCAAATATTTAGGCCTGACATTCAGGCTCCTCTGAGGTCTGGTCTAATGTAACTCTCCCTCGTCTCCCACTACTCTGATTCCTCTGCCTCTCTAGCCCAGCGAACGACAGATCCCACCCTATCAGTAAAACATCACATTAATTTAGCGGGTTAATAATTAATTCCCGACTGGGAATTTTTAATAAAACAGAATAGAATATGAAATACCAGAAGTTTCCATTTCATGAAGACTCTGTTTTAGGGGTGTGTGCGTGTGTATAGGTATGAACGTACTGGATCTCACTGTAAAATGCACATCTAACCGTGGTTAACCTCAAGAAGTTTTGAAAAGTGTTGTGCAGGCCACACTGAAGTCACTGCTTCTCTTCTCTGTTCTGGGCTGTTTCCCCTCCCACATGGTCTCCTCTGGCCCTCCACCCTAGCCACCTCCGTCCACCCTAGTCCTGCTCATTCATCCGCACCATCTCAGCCGGCTTCCCCCCGAAGAAGAGCCTGACACAAGGATGTTTCTCTGGGAGGTGACCCCAAAAAGCACCAGTAAGGAAAAGGAGACGGGAAAGAGAAAAGGAACCGGAACAATCCAGGATGCTCCGTGGCAATTTTCCACTGTGGGCACCTGGGCTCGGTCAGCTGGGGGCTGGGGGGGAGGGGGGAGGGAGCTGGACAGTCATCCAACCCCTCCTGCCAGTCAGCCCTGCAAGATCCTGCAGGTGGTGGTGGTCGAGGCCAGATTGTGGGGGGCAGTGCAGAGGGTCCAAAGGCTATTGATGGAGCAGTGACAAAGATGGACAGAAGTCATTTTTGACATGAAATCTGACCTTACACTCTGCCCATCCTACACACACATACACACACACACAGGCATCACGGTTCCACTTCTGTAGCAGTCATTCCCTTTTCTGCCTTTGTTCTGGAACTTCATTGATATAAAACATTTTAATAGAGCAGAGACTCCATTCTACCTTTATTTTAGTCGGAGCCCCTTTTTGATATTTCTGTATGTTCCCCCCACCAAGATGGTGAGCTTCTTGGAGGGATCTAATTAGCTCAATACTCATGCCCTCTTCTCCCTGGTAACAAAGCCCATATTTTCCTCAGGGAACACCCTTCCTCTGCTCTCAGGTCCCTGGGAGCCATTGCATCCCTGTGGCCACAGTGACAGGGGCAGAGCTGGGCACCAACCTCAAGAGGCCCACAGAGGTGCAATCCAGGGATGTGTGTTTGCTCTGTTGGTTAAAATAACCCTTGTTGCTGAGAGCAGCTCGCTGCCATCTTCCCACCAAGAGGAGAAAGGGTACCAGAGAATGTAGCCAACATAGAATCAAAAGGGGAGGGAAGACGGGAACCAGGTCTTTGTGCCCGGTCTGAGCCGCTGCAGCCGGCCTTCCTCAAAGCTTCTGAAAGATGCTGTTCCCGCTCTATCAATTCTTTCTTTCCCCTGAAGTTAGCCTGGAACAGTGTTTCCATTACTTTTAACCCCGAATCCCCTCCATGGCAGCCCGCCTCCTGTCCTTCACCGCACTGTCCCCTGTGGACCTCGACATGGCCGGCACCAGTAGGGGAAAGAAGGGGTCCAGAGAGAGGAGGGGTGGAGGGCCACCCAAACACCTGTCCCAGGTTACTGCAGTTCCCGGCCGCCAGTAGGCATAGACACGCTGCCACCGGCCCCAGTCATGACCCTGACCTCCAAAACAGAGGCAGTCAAGTGTTATAGACAGAGTGTGGGCAGCAAAGAGCAGAAAGGACTAGGCTGTGGGAAAGGGGGCCGGGAACAAAAACATGTCTGGGGTGCTTGGGGCAGTCTAAAAGGACCCCTGGGTGCTAACCTGGGGACCTCAGAACTTGCCGGCATATTAACCCAGATTTAGCTCCAGCGAGGCCCCCAGCAATACGGTTAGTCAACGCTGGGGGACTTAGGGACATCCTGCCCAGCCCTAAGGAGGGGCGGAGACCGGCCCGAGGTTCCTCAGCAAGCTGCTGGCGCTGTTGGAACAAGAGGCCGGGCTGGTGCTCTTCCCACTGCCCAGGGCTGGAGCCACAAGAAGGTGGACCAGTTCCTTCCACTACGGCCATTGGGGTGCTGGAGAGCTACCCCAAACCTTCCAAACCTCCCACTGCCATCAGCCCCCCAGAAGGATTTTGTCCACTGCGAATTCTCCTGTGCTCAGGAGACCAGAGCGACTGAGTCCCCATCCCACCCTTGGCTCTAAATGCCCCCCACGTCTGTAAAAGTCACGATCCCCAGCCCTGTCCGGGACCAGGGGTAGTGTGGCCAAGACGTTTCTGGTTAAAATGAATACAGTTCCTTTGGGAAGCGAAGTTACTGCAACCAAGCCTGCCTACCTATCATCACAGAACCTTAACTCACAAGGAAAACAGTCCTAAGAGTAGCGGCGAAGCTAGTGTTACTTAGCAATTTCTTCATGCCCGGCTTGGCAGGGTTCAAGCACTTCGCATAGACTAACCCCTTCAGTCCCCAACCCCACTGAGGTGGGTACGGTCATCCCCATTCTACACAGGAGGACACAGAGGCACAGAAAGATTCAATGGCAGGCCAGGAGGGGAGCCCAGGCGGTCTGGCTCCAGGGTCCCCGTGGAGGACGACCATGCAACACCGCCTCTGTGCAGAAAAAGGAGAACGGAGCAGGCCTGACACCACAGCCCGAAAAAGGACTGCCGGGAAGGCTGGCCACTAGCCAATGTCCAAAAAAAAAAAAATGGATTTCAGGAGGGTCCCCACCACCTTCAGAACAGCTGAGGGTGGCTCGGTGTGCCCAAACCATATGGACACCAGGGTTTACACTGCACGCCTGCTTTCCTTCTGGGACCCTGGAGGTGAGCTCTGTGCCAGGCAGAGGGACCCCAGGTGACTGTCCCCCAAGAGAAACCCCGGGCACGGGGTCCCTAATGAGCTTCCCTAGTAGATGGCATTTCATGAGTCATCACTAATCATGGGTGAGCCACTATTGGGAGAGGCTCTAGGCCCCTCCGCCTGGTTTCCTCTGGACTTTGCCCCACGTGCCTTCCTCTTTTGCTGACCTTGCGTTGTCTCCTTTCACCATAAAAAAAAATCATAGCTGAGAGCACCATAGTACGCTGAGTCCTGGGAGTCCTCCAAGCGAGTCA
>RCUC01069095.1:0-18766 GCA_003697995.1 Taxidea taxus jeffersonii
TCATGTGCGATCACCTTAAGGTCATTACTCTAGTAAGCACCTGTTGATAACCAGTGTTATTTATTGTTGACTATAGAATTAAATAAGAAATCTGAAAGTAGTACACATGAAGAAAGAAGGAAGAGGGGAGAATAAATATTATTATTTAGGGGCTCCTAGATAGCTCAGTTAGCTAAATGTCAGATTCTTGATTTCTGCTCAGGCCATGATTTGAGGGTCCTAGAATGGAGATCTGCTCCACACTCAGTGAGGAGTCTGTTTGAGGTTTCTCTCTCTGCCTCTCTCCTGGCTCCTACTCTCTCTCTCTTTCTCTCTCTAAAATAAATAAATAAATAAATCTTAAAGAAAAATAAATTATTGTTATTTGAAATAAAATGATGTGTACTTTGAAACACCCAAGGCAAATAAATATATATGTGTATATATATATATATATATATATATATATATGGTAAAAGTTTAGTAAAGTAACTGGTTAACAATTAAGTATAAAAATTAATAGTTTTAGTGTGTACTATTTAGAAAATAAAATAGAAGAAAAGATGATACTTATAGTACAGTGGAAAAAAAAACATACCTAGAAAAACTTAAGAAAAAAGATCTGAACTAAAAAAAAAAAGTGTGAAATTCCATTAAAATCCAAGGAAAAAAGCTATGAAAAATTGTTAAGATATATCAAAATACTATTTCCCTAAGGAAGAACTGATAAATTCAATTTAATTTCAAAATAACCATTTTATTAAATAGTAAAACGAGTCTAAAGTTCACATAGAAAAATAATCATGTGATATTGTTCTGGAAAAGAATATGGTGAGTGAGAAATGGCCCTGCCAAATAATAAAATGTGCTGTCGCCAGTGTTGTAATGTAAGAATTGACAGATATAGTATAGTATATGGCGTCTTTTTTCCCCACAGGTTTCTTTTAAGATTTTTGTCTTTAGCTTTGACTTTTTATAATTTGAAAATGATACACCTAGGTATAGTTTGTAATTTTGTTTTGTTTTGGCATTTGTCCTGTCCTGGTGTTCTCTAACCTTGGATCTGTGGGTTTTCTCTCTGACATTAATTTGCAGAAATTCTCAGTCGTTGTTGTTTCATATATTTCTTCAATTCCTTTCTATTTTTCTCTCCCTTCTGCTATTTCCATTATGTATCTGTTATATCTCTTAAAGTTGTTCTACAATCCTTGGATATTCTGTTCAGTTTTTTCAGCCATTCTTCTGTTTGCCTTTTGTTTTCGAGGATGATATTAACATATCCTCAAGCTCAGAGATTTTCTCAAGTGTGCCCAGTCTACTAATAAGCCCATCAGCGGCATTCTTCATTTCTGTTATGTGTTTTTATAACCAGCATTTCTTTTTTACTCTTTCATAGAATTTCCATCTCTCCGTTTACATTGTCCATCTGTGTTGTACACTACTTCAACCATTAGAGTCCTTAGCATATGAATCATATTGACCTTAAATTCCCTGTCTGATAACTCTAATGTCTCTGCCATGGCTTGTTCTGATGTTCCTTCTCTCTTCAAATTGTGGGTTTTTTTGTTTTGTTTTGTTTTTGTTTTTGCCTTTTGCTATGCCTTGTATTTTTTTTCTCCTGGTAGATGGATGTAATATATGAGGTAAAGAAATTATTGTAAATAGGCTGTTTATAATGTGATGATGAGGTATTGGAGGAGAGGAGGTGTTCAATAGTCTTATGATTAGGTCTCAGTCTTTTAGTGAGCTTCTGCCTCTCAACTGTGACTCCTCTTTGGTAGGACAGGATGGTTAAAGTAGGCTGGAGTTGGGTATTTCCCTCTGTTCAGGTTAGTTGGGCTCTGGTAATACCCCAGCCCTGGAGCTTTTAACTATAAGACTTCGCTAAGGCTCCAGCAATTTGTCAATTACTTTTAAGATTTCCTATCCAGGCACTGATTTCTAAGAGGTTTGTACTTCTGAGTGCCTTCCCTGGTAAGCCCCAACTACCTATAGTCACCTCTTTGTTTCTGTTTTGAGGACATCAGTTTGCCCTATGTCCTTTCTTCCTATGGGATAAGAGGAGTTGTAGATTTTTTTTTTTAGTCTGTTCATCTTGGTACTTGTTGTTAGGATGGAGTAGTAACTTCCAAACTCCTAGCATTCAGAACTGGAAACCAGAAGTCTTAAATCAGATTTAAATAAAGTAAACTTAGAAAATGTTTAGAATATACATAATTAACAAAGCTTTAATAAACACAGCATAAAAATTGTTTTACAGTTGGTTAAGTGCCTACCTTCGGTTCAGGTCATAATTCCAGGGTCCTGAGATTGAGCCCCACATCAGGCTCCCAGTTTACCAGAGAGTGTGCTGCTTCTTCTACCTCTGCCCCTATTCATGCTCTCCTCTCTCTCTCTCTTTCTCTCTCTTTCTAGCTCACTCTTTCTCTCAAATAAATAAATAAAATCTTTAAAAATAAATAAATAAAAGAAAATTTAAAAGCCTCTATATATGAATTTATTAATTTTATAAGTAATCAAGAGAAAGTAAACTAAAATAGGAATAATATATATTTCACCAGTACATGTCAAAATATTATCCAATGCTTCTGAAGATGTGTGAAAACTCATAAGCTACTCTACAGATATTCAAGATTCTATTTGTAAGAATTATCCTTCCCCTTCCAAAAATACATAACTAGTAATATATAAACAAAGATGTCCATTTCAACATTCTTTTTAATAGGAAGAATTAGAAATATTGTGAAAGTATATCTTTTGTGGGATGGTGTAAATTGGGGTATAATGAACTAATATCAACCATAGGAAGTAAATGAAAATATGGCTATTTTATACAGTTAAGTTGGATAAAATCAAATTATAAGGCAATGTATATATTGTAAACTGCATACAAATGTTACAAAACATACACTTTAACTCTTCACAGTGGTTCTCTCTGGAAGATAATTATGCATTGTACTTCTGAGTTGTTTGCTTTTTATCATGAGCATATCTCTTTTTCCTAAATAAAATAATATGTTATAATAAAAGGCCTTCCGTGGAGCATAGTAACAGGTGACTAAAGAAGTACACATGTTTCATTCTTATTATCTGTTCTAGAAGATTAAATGGTTTTTGTAGAGAGGATAATCCCATTTTGTTTTCTCCTGCTAGGGAAAGGTGAGCATGGGAAACCTTACCCCCTCACGGAAGAGGACCATGATGACTCAGCTTACAGGGAAAACGGTTTCAATATTTTTGTCAGCAACAATATTGCTCTAGAGCGGTCTCTGCCAGATATTCGCCATGCTAAGTGAGTATCAGCAAGCCCCATATGCAGTATGGTTTTCTTTTGTTGTTTTTTAAATTATGTTTAATGTATATCACAGTGAGATACGTAACTATAAATTTTGCCATAATAATTTTACAAAATATGTTTCTATATCATAATCTTAAATATTTAAATTTAAATTGAAGTAATTTTTAAAGTTAGAAGAGAATAAGTACCAAATTTCTAAAACTTAATTAACATTTTCATTGAATTGCCTGTATTATCTCCATTTAAAATAAAGTGTTTTAAGATATTATCCGTATTTTTACCTTAGATCATGTAAGTGATAAAGCAAACATTTTTTTCTGGTGATCAGCATTGTCAGAACTGTCCACATATGCACCACTTCATTTTCACTCCAGCCATATTCAATACCATTGTTGCTACATCTTGCATAAAAAACACCCACAATAAATGCATCTGTAATCCAAAGGTTATGGTTGGCTGCTCAGTTTCATGTCACTTTATGAACTGTTTGTAGCTTATCAATTAACAGTGAGTTCAGTTTTTACTAACCCATAGCTAAACATTATGGTGCAAAAAGAAGCAAGAATGATATCATATATAGTTTCCCGAACTCCCACCCCTATCTACTCCTAACATTGCTTACTGTACTTTTTTCTCATCTATTATGGTTTTCTTGTTACCATATACAATGCCAAAAGCATGCTAATAACAAACAATGTGATCAGAATTTGGAGTTTGTGAAATTGCCTTTCATATTTGATAAAGCTATCCAACTATATTAATATGTTTACCCCTGCTTTCACCTCAGTCTCCCTTTGGAAGCACTGGTGTGAAAGAAAATCGGAGAAAATAAAACAAGGGCAGGGCTCCTGGGTGCCTCAGTTGGTTGAAGTTCCGACTCTAGATTTAAATTCAGGTCATGATCTTGGGGTCCTAGGATCTAGCCCCCTTGTTGAGCTCTGTACTCAGCAAGGAGTCTACTTGAGATTCTCTCCCTCTCCCTCTGTTCTTCCCCTCCAACTCTCTCTCTCTAATAAATAAATATACCTTTAAAAAAATAAGGGCAATAATGAAAATAGAGGCAGGAATCTAAATCAAACCAGTAATGTACAATAAAATCCTTAATTTTGTGCAAAAATAATTAACCCTTTGTAAAAAATCAGTAAAGTGTGGTTTGGGAGATCATTTTTTAGTTGCCATATTGTGTCTTTATAAATTTATTTTAAAATATAAAAGAATTACTGGTTTCCTTCTCAGGGTTTATATGAATTTGCATTTCCCAATATAGTTAAGCAGAGGATTAATGTGAAGAACAAATCAATTTTTCCCTAAACTGAATGCTTTATATATTGGCCTAGGCCTTCTAGCTAGCCAAATTATTCCCAGGTTACCTGAAATTATCTACAGTAATTCCCACTGACCGAGAACATTTCTAGTTATGAGAAATTTTAATACCTAATTGCACACCATCAAAGATGCATTAAATTGCATTGTTGGCATAATAAATGTGCTCAGAGAATAATTTCCATCCACCTCCCCCCCACCCCCACACTTCCAATCTTTTAATGTGTATTCAAGTGGAAAGAATTGCAGATGGAAACAGTGCAGAAAATCACTGAAGTCAGAAGAAGGCTGATATTCCCATTCTTCTCAGAGTGTATTTTTAGCATAACTACCACATTTTGAAAAAAGATATTCTTAGGCAAAAATGGAAAAGAAAATGGAAAAATGGAGAGGAAAATATTTTGAAACTTTTATTAGAGTTATTGAGTTTACAGTATCAGAGGGCATTATTCTAAAATCTTAGGGGAGATAAAAATATGGTCACAGACCATATTTTACTTATTTACTGAAGCTGGATATCTAGTGGCACACTCACCTAGTAAAATGACACCAAAATAGAAAAAAAAATTAAGATTTTATGTATTTATTTGAGAAAGAGCACAAGCTAGGGTAGGAACAGAAGAAGAATGAGAAGAAACTCCCAGCTGAGCAGGGAGCCCAGCGCAGAATTCTATCCCAAGACCCTGGGATCATGACCTGAGCCATAGGCAGATGGTCAACAGACCAAGCCACCCAGGCATCCTTAGGGGGGGAAAAAAAAAAGCCTTTTTAGAGGGTTGGAGGTGGATGACTGCAAAGGATTAAGTACAGGACTACTAGGAGTCAGAGTTTACCCTCTTTAGTCTAGTATCTGACTCTCAGAGATGCAGGAAGAGAGATCCAAGGCAGCCTCATTTTGTTAAGGTCCCAACTCTAGGTAACTGAGAGCCTAAAACAAAGAAATCTTCCAGGGATCCCGCTGTTTAAAGTCTAATGCAACCGACCTCATTTGTATGTCTCAAAATGCAGGCACAGATAATCACAAAAGCATGTAGCTCTGTGTAAATGGTTCTTGAAATATGAAAGCAAACGGACGAAAACGCCAGCCAGTAACATGCATTTAACTGCAGGTAACTGACCACAGCTTGTTTATATTGGCAGAATCTGTGGAAAAGAATACAAAATTTGTGTGACTTTTGCAGTCAAACTAACAGATATAAGAAATTTTGCATCTTCAGTCAGCCAATTCAAATTACAGGCTCAAAGTGCCAGAAAAGAAGAATTTATTTTTCTTTGCTCTGGGATTTTGTAATGGAAAATATTAGGGAATTGTATCTTACAATTGTGCTTAACTCGGTCTTTATTCCAAAACACAGAATTGTAGTTCTTACTCCACTGTTCTGTAGATCACTCTCTGTATACACAAGTGCTCTCTCTACTCATTCATATTCTTCATTTAGTAAATTTAAAAAAAAAATCATGGTTCTAGGTGTTTGACATGCTTAGTGTACATACATTCTCACTCACTGTGAAGAATTTTTAGAACATGAGTTATTTCAGAAATCGCTATCCAGAACACATTCTTCTTTTACCTATCCTGATCCTTTCTTGTCCACTAGCATAAAAATGAACTGCTTTCCTTTGGCTGTATTACTCTATTGAGTCCGTAATAGATTCTCATTAAGTGGGGAGCCATATGTACAGGAAAGTTGCCAGGAATGGCCAGCAATCCCTGTATGGATGCATAAAAGATTACTCCTGAAAGAGAGAAGAAGGCAAAGGGGTCAGCACTCAGAGAGGAAGACCCTTTGCTCTTCTTTGCTCCCGCTTTTATTGGTCCTTCAAGATAATCACAAATCCTTATCACTGTTTCTCAAGCACTGATGTGTGACAAAGAGTCTTGCTGAAACTAAGCGTCTCTGTTTACCAGAAAGATAAAGTATGCTGATCTGTGTGCTCTAGGAGTTCTGCTAAACATAGACTAAGGGGCAATGCCTCCATCTTAGATCACAGGGTGGCTGTTTGGGCTCAGAAAGCTTCGAGAAGGCAATTCCCCACAGCTTTCCACAGCAGAGCGCTGACACAGGCTCTGCATTCCAAAGGCCCACCACCTTCCCTGAAACCTTCCTTGGCCCTCAGCAGCCTCTGTGTTACATTGTAGCAAGTCAGGTATTACGGCTTAGTTCATGCCCTACATTAACCCCAACAGAAAGTCAGTTGGCATGTATCCAATAATTTAATCATTCTTACTCATGCCCTAATAATAAATTCTAAGGTTCTCCTTTATGTTTTTAAGTTTCTTAGATTTGTTTTACATTACAAATGTTCTCACATATGTTCTTACATTACGTTTTTAAATTTCTTACATAATTTTAGCATCTCCATATCTTGTGAATTACACTTTAGTTTTGTTTCCCATCTATGCCTGGTACTGTCAAATTTTCTACCCCTTCTTCCAGATCCACATCCCTTCCCTTTTGTTTGACTTTTGTACTTTTTGAGGACCTATCTGTGCATTTTAAATACTCCCTTCTTGAGTTACTGCTTATTATATCTATAGTCATAGTACTGGGGCTCGACCTGAGATATGTCCTTAAAACACACTATTTTTGTATTTTATTTAATGCAATGCTGAGATAAGAATTTTGCATTGTGAGTTTCCGCATGACAAATGTTCAGTCAGTGGCTATCTTGTTGGCCTGGCTTCATTTTACTACATATCAGTTTCCCCTCACCTATATATTGATTGTGCATTTTCTTTGTATTCTGTCACTCCTCTGGGATTCCACATCTTTATATGCTGTAGAACATTTATTTTGACTTTCAGCTCAAGATGGGAAATATGAAGCATATATTTAGAATACAAAATATATATAAAGTAGGGAAGTAGAAAACAATGGAAGGATGGATGGCTTGCACAGTAAAGAGACTGATAAACTTATGTATGGATATATTGTTAGCAAGATAAGACTGGAGAATATTTGAGCAAGTATTACTCCCTAGACATAAATAAACTTATAACTAGTTACCAGAAATACCCCCCCAAATGTGGTATAATTAATGTGTGCAAGATGAAATTACATCTAGAAAGAGAAGAAACTCATGAGACTAGGATGCATAAGTACATGTATAATAGAAGAGTTGAGGTAGGCTTTGCAGAAGATTCAGGTAAATGCATCCTGACTTGGGGTTCATTTTTTGCTGTTAGAAAAGAAGACATGTTTATACAGATACAAAGTCATGTACATACAGACTCATCAAGATGCATGGATACGGTGGCTGAGTAGCTGGGATATGTTTGTATTAAAAAAGTTCTAGGGGTGCCTGGGTGGCTCAGCGGGTTAAAGCCGCTGCCTTCGGCTCGGGTCATGATCCCAGGGTCGTGGGATCGAGCCCCATATCAGGCCCTCTGCTCTTCGGACAGCCGGCTTCCTCCTCTCTCTCTGCCTCTCTGCCTACTTGTGATCTCTGTCTGTCAAATAAATAAATAAAATCTTTAAAAAAAAAAGTTCTAAAAAAAAAAAAAAGAAAAGAAAGTTCTACTCTGAATCCTGGCTTTTCCTTTTAACTTTTCCTTTGTATTTCAGTTATATTCCCTAGATAGCTGCATGACTTTGATAATAAATAAGATATTGAACGTTGAGAAAAAATTCTGTGATATCTCAACTCTTGGGAAAATCTACCAGAATTTTTACAACCTCTTGATTGTATGAGCCCTTTCAGTAGCAATGCAGGTATATCGCATCCCTGCTCCCTGTACAATTTCATAACCAAGTGAGAGATGGTCCCAGAAATGGTTGGGAATTAAAATATCATTTTTATTATTGATAGGATTCTATCAGTGCGCATGATGTATTTATGGGCTGAGTGTGAACTCTAGAATGAGGCACATTCAGCCTTCAAGTCATAAGCATTGCTGAACATGCAAGGACAGTTGTGTAACATTAGGCATGGAGGGCAGAGTTAGACATCTGACTCTGCAGGCAAGCAAGTTTCAAAGCAGAAAAATAAGGAGGGGCTGAGCCAAGCATGATAATAAGCTCAGTAACACACATTTATCAGATGTGTGTCTTCCTTCCTCCTAGAAAGCAGTAGTAATCTAATGGCTGTCCCTCTACATGAGAACATCTATCAAGAGGAGAGGAGTCTCCTCCCTAGATAAATAGCGCCTAATATCTTCTTTGCATATGATGAGAAAACACAATTTCTCAACATTACAAATTTTTGAGTGACTATTTAATTTTGTTTTATTTTTAGTGCCTTATAGTCTAAGCATTCCTGCCTTCTGGAAATTATATTGAATAATAATTCTAAAAAGGTTTACTTTCATGACTTGCACTGTGGTGCTGAAAAGTCAATGTGTCATTTTTAATGTCTATTTACCCACTTTGTCAAATATAGATGCTAACTTTCCTTATGTATCTCACCACATATTTAGATTATTAAAATTAAAACCAGGTTTACCAAATCAGTTGCAGCATCCTATATTCAGTTGTTTCTTTTCTTTCTGATGATAATCCTCCTGATTTCCTTCCTTCTTCTCCAGTTATATCATGAAGACAAAAAATATGTGGAGATCAAGTGAACTATAATTCTAAAATTTAAATCGTAAAAACAATTAAATTTTGTAAGTCAATTCTGAGTTTATTTGAAGAAAAATAATTATATGTTCCTAATTTTTTAAACTATGATTTAATGAATATGCTTAAAATATTTTAACTTTATATGAATTAGAAAAATGTTATTTAACTGTTTTGACTTTAGTCTATTGAATGCTAGAAATCATTCACAGAAATGTTTGAGTTTAATCATCCAAAAATGCTCAAGGATAATTTTTTTGTATTTCTCAATTTTGAAAGTTACATAATGTGGGAGGCACTGGCATTCTTTCATGTTTTTATTATGATTCTTGTGAAGTTGATGGAGTGTCTTCTTTCAACAAATTTACAAATGAATTCTGAAAGAAATTAAGCTAAAATGACTATTCACCCACTCTAATCAGGTATGAATACTTCACAGAGGGAGATGGGAAATGTATCATTTGAATCAAATGTGGTTTCAGCCTAGGGTATGTCTAAATATGACTGAAAAAACAAAAAAAGAAAAAAAAAGCCTAAATCACAAGCATCAAATTGGGGGAGGAATGATCAGGAATAGGAGATAGAAAAAAATCTTTCACAACTATAATTCAAATGAGTATCTTTCAGTATTTTTTTGTGAGCCAGTTTTTGCAAACTAGTATAAACTTCAGTATATTTGTATGTTTCTAGGGATCATTGTTTAAAAAAACCATGATAAGATAATAAAAAAAAATTTGCACACACATCTCATTTACTGATTAAAGCCTGAAAGATATGGAAGAGTTTTCATCACTATAATAAAAAGGTGTGTCCCATTGAAGTGAAAATCCTCCTAAAATAGGTAACAGTTCAAGAGCTGTCAGACATTTAGCTTTTGGAGTAAATGACAGATCATGAAGCAGATTCTTTGAAAGTTAGAATGAGGATGAGCACAAGGGCACTGGGGTCTAAAAGACTGGTAATTTAAAAGCTATACAGTGCACCCACAAAATCAAAAATAAAACCAAAAGAACCTTCTAAAAAAATTACAGCTGCTTAAAAATCATGTCTAATGAATTTTAAAGTATATTTTTTGTAACCTTATAACATGATAAGCATCAACTACATAAAACTGAAAGCATAAGTCTGAAAAAAGGATTCACAACTTTAATTCCTTAATGAGAAGAATGGGAATTTGATATAGTGATACATATTATTCTGTAATATTAATCCACCAAAGCAATCCTAAATTTGTTCCTTCTTCATTTTACTCCTACTCACATTTTATTGAAATGAGGGATAGTGATTAATTTTTTAGCTTATTTATTAAAAAAGTGAGAAAGTCTGACATTTTTTAAAAGATTTACTTGTTTATTTTAGAGAGAGAGAGAATGAGCACATGACTTGGGGGAGGGGCAGAGGGAGAGAATATCTAAGCATTCTCTCACTGAGCCTGTAGCCTGACATGGGGTTCCACATGGGGCTCGACATGGGGCTTGATCTCACAAGCTATGAGATCAAGACCTGATCTGAAACTAAGAGTTAGGTTCTTAACCGATTGAGCCACCCAAATGCCCTGAAAATATGCCGGCTTTAAAAGGTAATATATTTATTGCTGGAAAACTGGATGCATTTCCCCATAAAATCATGGGGTAAAAGGAATGTCTACTCTCACGACTCTATTCAACACTGTACTTTATTTTCTAGCTCGGGCAATAGGCAACAAAAGTAAGTAAAAGACATCTAAATTGGAAAGAAAGAATATGGTCTCTATTGACAGATGACATAATCTTCTCTATGGAAAATCCTGAGAAATCCACACACACATACACACACACAAACAACCCCCCCCCGCAAAAGCACAAATAAAACAAAACAAAATAAAAACCTTATTAGAGCTAATAATCAAGTTCAGTACGGTGGCAGGATACAAGAGAATTATACAGAAATCACTGTATTTTTATACACTTGCAGTAAATAATCTGAAAATGAAGTTAAAACAATTACATTCACCATTAAATCTGAATGGACAAAGTGCTTAGGAATAAATTGAACAAAAGTGACAACAAACTTCATACTTTGAAAACTACAAAACATTTCTGAAACAAATTCCAGAAATGCAAAAAACAACTCATGTTTATAGATCAGATTTAACATTAAGATGGCAAAACACTCCATACTGATTAAAAAAAAAATCCCTATCAGGATCACAGCTGACTTCCTTGAAGAAACTGATGAGTTGATTCAAAAATGTTATGGAAAGAACCTAGATGTCCATCAACAGATGAATGGATAAAGAAGATGTGGTATATATATATGATGGAATACTATGCAGCCATCAAAAGAAATGAAATCTTACCATTTGCGACGACATGGATGGAACTAGAGCGTATTATGCTTAGCGAAATAAGTCAACTGGAGAAAGACAACTACCACATGATCTCCCTGATATGAGGAAGTGGAGGTGCAACGGGGGTGGGAGTTAAGGTGGTAGGAAAAGTAAAAATGAAAGAAGATGGGATCGGGAGGGAGACAAACCAAAAGAGACTCTTAATGTCATAAAACAAACTGAGGGGGGTGGGGGGAAGAGGGGTTGGGTGAGGGTGGTGGGGTTACATCATATGTTTAAATAAAGCTTAAATAAAGTTAAAAAAAAAAATTCATATGGAATTGCAAGGGACCAGAGTAGCCAAAACAATCCTGAAGTACCGCAATCAGATAAGATGACACACACTTGCTGATTTCAAATTATTTTAAAGCAACAGTAATCAATATAGTGTGGTATTGGTGTATGAATAAATACTTGAATCAATAAGATATAATGGAGAGTCCAGAAATAATTCTATACATTTATGATTAATTGAGTTTTTGACAAGATTGCCAAGACCAATCAATATTGAAAAATTAGATTTTTAAATAATTGGTACTCAGAAAACTAGATAGCCACGTGCAAAAAAAAAAAAAAAAAAAAGTTAAACCCCTACCTCAGGCAACATAAAAATCAGCACGAAGTATATCCAAGACCTCAGTATAAGTGCAAAAAGAAGAAAATGTGTAAGTAAATCTTCATGACCTTTGATTTGACAAAGATTTCCTAGGTAAAATACCAAAGTATAAACAATACAAGAAAAAAAATAGATAAATTTGACTTCATCAAAATGAAAATTCTTATGCTTCAAAGTATACCATCTGGAAGACAAAATGACAAACCACAGAATTAGAGAAAATATTTGCCAATTATATATCTGATATAGGACTTGCATCTAAAATACATAAAGAGTTCTTATAATTCAATAGTAAAAAGACAAATAATCCAGTTAAAATATGGGCAGATCATCTGAATACTCAAATTCATGAAAGGATGCTCAACATTTAGTCATTAGAAATAAAAGTCAAAACCACAATGAGATGCTACTTCACATAGTATGATGACTAGAGCTAAAAGTCTAGTCATAGTCAAATAATAGTCATAGTCAAAGTCATAGTCTAATTAAATAATAAATGTTTTCTAGGATGTGGAGAAATTGGAATACTTATGCACTGCTGTTGGGAATGCAGAATGGCTTCAGTGCTTTAGAAAGTAGTTTGGCAGTTCCTCAAACAATTAAATACAGAATTACATATGACCCAGAAATTCCCTGTCTATATACACACTCAAGAGAATTAAAAATGTATGTTGCCAAAAAAATTGTATATGAATGTTTATAGCAATCTTATTCATCATAGCCAAAAGCTAGAAAAAAAGTGTTCACTGATAGATGAATGTGTAAACAAACTGTGGTATATCCATACAATGAAAGATTATTCAGTCATAAAAAGGAATAAAATAATTATAAATGCTATATCTTGGATTAACTTTGAAGACATAATGCTCAATGAAAACCAGACCCAAAATTTCACATACATATATGATTCTTTTCATGTGAATGTACAGAATAGGAAAATCTGTGGAAACCAAAGTAAATGGTAGTTACTTTAGGGCTATGAGGAGATAAGAGGAAGGGTCTGAGATTTCTTTCTGAACTGATAAATATATTCTAAAATTGTTTATGCTGATGGTTGTACAGTCTGTGAAGACACTAAAAACTATTAAATCATGCACCTAGGTGATACAACAAATTATCTGTATGGTGTGTGAATTATATCTCAATAAATCTATTTGAAAGAATAAAACATTCTCCATTTTCTCCAAGTCAAATAATTTTATTTCACTTCTTTATTATTACCAAATGAAGTGATGAATTCCTCTGGTAGACCTTATTATCTGAGTTAATGTAATATGTACTAATCTCTAGGGTTTTGCAACTGATATGTAGTGGTAAGTGCCTATTAGTTTTGAAATGTTTGATTTTCTCCCTGCAGAAGTGGAGAATTTAGCTATTAATATTTTTTATATTTTATAATTCTGGAATAAATTTAATCATATATGATAAAAGCATTGGTACCTCCACATTTGTAAAATGACTTCTTTACCCATTTTTCCCTGTATCAACCCCAACTTCTACATAGATACTGATTTCCTCAACTCCTGTTCAGTTCTTCAACAGTTCTAATTTGACTAAATTCACTACAGTGCCATCAATTTTCTTCTTGCCAAACTCACTAATTACTTCCACCTTGACAAAATCCAATATAATTAAAAGTCTTTGTCTCAAGAAACTTTCCAGCAACACTTGACCTTGTCCCTTCTCTCATTTTTAAGCCCTCTTGTCTCTGTTTCAAGGAATGGAAATACACTTGCTTTTTATCCCCAGGACTTTCCTGTCCCTTACGAACAGTTCCTCTTTGTCTGATGACTAGATATTAAAGTTCACTGATGCTCAGTACTGGCCCCCAGTTTCCTCATTTTATTTACTCTCTCCTTGCTAATCTCATCTACCAAGGCCTATTAATTCCGTACCCCGAATGTAGTGCCAAACAGGTCTCGAATGCATGCACTTCACTTAATCTCAACTATATCCGTTATCATTTCTTAATTAGAATCCTAGAATAACTTCATAATTGGACCTCACACACTCCCTCTTGCCCTTGTGCAATACATCCTGCAGCGTGAGCAATAGTGAGCTCTGAGAATTAAGGCAGATCATCACATCTCCCATTTAAAATACTTCAAAGACTTCTGTTGCATAAAAAATAATTGCTGAGAAAACACCAACACTTGCCTCCATATTCTGATCCTGCCTATCTCTCGCCTCCTCTTTTGCTCTTCCCTCTGTGTTCACTGTGTTTCTGCCATAATACCACCATGAACACGCAGCCTCAGAAACACAAAAAACTCTTTTGTTCCAGGACAGATGTAAAGTATCACATTACATTAAAGTGATAGTCCTATTACCACATGAAATAGTAACTTACAAAAGAGCTCCTATGTAATAGGTGACCAAAAACATGCATGCACACATACGTATGTGGTGATTATCTACCACCCCCACTAAAAAACACACTTACATATGCTCGGCATTCCAAACTAATTTTTCAGGCCTGTCAAAGGCAAAATAAATTGCCAGTTATCACTGCTTTATCAAACCCAACTGACATGGCAAGATTAGAGCAGAAAAACAGTGACTAAGAGCAGCCATTGAAAATTGAATAGGCTGACATTAAAATAATTACTATGTAAATTGATGCCTGGAAATGACTTATATAGATATGCTCTATAGTATGCTTGTCAGATGCCAACTTGACATTTTATTCTACGGCTTTTGAGAATGGGGCTGAAAGAACTTTAGCTGAACCAAAATGGTTTCACAAGAAATCATATGACAAAAAGTTAAAGGAATATAAAAAAAGTCCTCCTCTTTTTGAGCATGAGTGGTTCCCTTGAGAAGTTAAAAAATATATATAAATATGGTTGACTAACTATAACATACTTAGGTATTCTGATAATCTTGCTTAGGAATCCTTTTAAAACAAACCTCCTGGGATTAAACTATTGAAACAGTCATCTATCAGTAAAGCAATTTTATAAATGGCTTTTGATAGACTGAGGCAAGAAATCACTTATTTATTTATTAGGGTTCTGTTCATCATGCTGACACTGCCATTTATAAATGTTATCAAAACATGTTATCAAAACATGGTATAAATATATATTTTTATTTTACATATAATATATATATTATATGTAAAATATATAATATATATAATATATATAGATATATATATCATCCCTGTATTAATGAAGTTAAACAGATTGTAGTATTTTGAATTGGTTCCCCTTCCACATACATCCTAATGAACTGTCTGAATCTGAGTTGGTACCATTTCAGGAAATTACCATGATCATTAAACAATGGCACAAAGTCATGGAGAATGTGGGCCCCCAAGGAAGCTCAAAATATAACTCTCTGTCAGCTCTTTGTAGTCATTACTGTCCAATAACATTTTAGTACATCTAACATTAAATGAAAAATGTTCCAAATTTCATATCTTTCACATGGGGTGTATACTCATTTTAATCTGAAATATGTTAATATAATTAAAGAATCTTTAAAAACATTCAACCATTCCATTCTTTAGCTTATTTCGTCAGCAAAGATATGGCAAATAATATTGTTACTTGAGTAATATTGATGCCTCTGTTACTTGAACAAGTCTATCAACAAATATTAAGAATATATACAAGTGAAATCATATGTTTCTTTCCTTTCTGATATTACTCTAAATGGAAGAAGACATAAATTCACTTAATTTTGAGTCCTCTCAACATAGTAATTTTAAATACTAATATTAAATTTCATCTTTTGAAAGAGTGGCTTTAAATGAATATAGATTTTGGAGTTTTAACAGTTCTCTCTCAGTAATTGATTAAAAATTTAATCAGGATATAGGAGATTTAAAATTATCAATAAATTGGCTTAATTTTTATTTACTTACATTTATTGAACACTACATTCAATAATTATATAATAAACTTTTTTTAAAATTTCAGATAAAATATTTACCCCAATAGACCGTCTGTTAGGATATAAAAAAACTCAATAAATTTAAATGGATTGAGTTAATACTGAATATATCATATGATCAAACATGAATTAAATTAGAAATCAACAAAAATAATATATGTAGAAAGATGCAAATATTTAGATACTAAATAATATTTTTACTAAACTAAAATATTATTAAAAATTTCAAATTCAGTTATATGGAAAATATATCCCAAGACTTGTTCAAATGCTATACATATAAAAAAGTTTTACAGGAAAATGTATAGCTTTAAATGTTTAAAATAAGCAAGAAAAAAATTTCATATTAAGTAACTAGGTAAAATAAGTATAAAAAGGAAATAAGTCAATGACTGTCAAAAAGAGAAAAAAATGAATTCAAAATTTAGTACTTTGGATCAATAAAATTTCTAAATCCTCAGCATTTCTAAAGAAAAACAACAAAGAAAACCATCAATTGCCATTATCAGTTATAAAAGACTGGAAATCATTAAATCTCCATTAGATATTTAAATATTAATGAAGGAACATTATAAACATAATCATGCCAAAAATGTGATATTTAGACAAAATGTAAAATTTTCTCAAAAATCCAACTGATACTGTCACAAAATGAAGCAGAAAATCTGGATATCCCGAAAGCTGTAAAATATTTTACGTTTGTAATTAATGCCTGCTGACAGTATTCTGGTTTCTGGGTAAGTGGGAATAAGCAGATGTGATTTTCATCCCATTAAACTTGTCTCTAAAACCTAGACAGACGTATGGCTTCACTGACTGACAATGCTAAAGAAAATAGCAAGAGGTGGAGGAAAGAACATGAGAATTCAAAATAGCACTAAAACAATACTAGTTCTGTGTTCCTGAAAACACTTGTGAGTGTTCAAAGCAAAAATATATTTTCTAATGTAATTTACAATACACATAGATATGAAGACAACTGCAGCATAGAAGAGAAAGTATAATGGGCCCTACGTAATAAGAAGTAACAAATAATAGTAATAAGATTTCTGTATTAGGTGTAAAGTGGTAAAGTATTAAAAGTATTATAAATACACCGATAAATATGTATTTTGTAATCCCTAAAATAAATGCTAAAATATTATGCAAAGATATCATCAAAATCACAATGGATACATTGAAATGGAAAACTAAAAAATGTATATAAACAACCCAGAGAATGCAGGAAAGGTGAAACATTAAGGAAAAAAAAAAACAAAAAACAAATAAACAGAAACACCTAGCAATAGCAGAGTACATATCTTCTGAACTATGCATAAAACATTCATCATAATAGACTGTATCCTGGGTCATAAAACACAGATACTACAAATTTTAAATACTGAAATCTTAAAAAATATAGTTTCTGACCATAATGTAATTAATTAAAAATTAATAACAGAAAGATAAGGCATGCACCAAAATTTGTAAATCAAAACATGTTTTTAAGTAGTCAGTGTGTACAAAGGAGGTTTCAAGGGAACTTTGAAAATATTGTGAAATAAACACAAAAATAAATATTAAATTTTTTGAATATCTAAAACAATTCTTAGAATAAAAATCATTCTATTCCCCTATCATTCAGTGCTTGTAAAGAGGAAAAAAAAAATGTCCTCGAATCAATAATTCATGATTTTACCTTAAGAAACCAGAACAAGAGGAGCAAAACAAATTTAAAGAGTAAATTACTTTCTTTCTGTAATTGTGGAATTATCTCTATTTCCTTGAAGTTCTATTAACTCTGCTTCATATATTTGGATACTCTTTTATTAGGTACATATATTTTGTGTTGTTATGTCCTCTGGGAGAACTGATCTCTATCATGTAATGATTTTTGTATCATGGTGACATTTTTTTGCTTTGTAATCTATTTTGTTGACTAACAATAAAGCTATTTTAGCTTTCTTTTTCTTAGTATTATCATGCTCTATCTTCTGTACATTTTCTTTTAAACTTATTGCATCTTTATATTAAAAATGAGTTTGTGTGAGACAGCAGGCAGAACTCTGAAAATCTCTCCCTTTTATGTGCATATTTAGACCATTTACATTCAATGTGATTATCAATATGGTTAGTTCAGCTATGCCATTTTACAATTGCTTTTCTATTTCCCATTCTTCTGTCAGTAGCTTCTTTCAGTTTAACTACATATTTAATTATTCCATTTAATCTTTTTGGGGGGCAGAGTAGGTATAACTCCTTAACTGTATTATTTTGGTGGTTGTTTTAGGGTTGATGGAATATAATATTAACTTAGTATGGTCTACCTTTAAGTAATATTATATGTTTTGACTTATAGTATAAGAACCTTAGAAAAGCATGCATCCATTTCTCTCCTTCAGGCCTTTATACTACTGTTGCTATACATTTTGCTTCAATTTCTATTATAAATCTCAAAATGCATTGCTGTCATTTTTGCTGTATGTGAATCAATTATCTTTTTAGATTTCAAAAATAAAATAGTCATTTTGTCGTTTACCCACATAATTACATTTTCTGTTACTTTTTCTTTTTTTGTCTAGCTACAAATTTCCACTTGTATAATTTTTCTAAAGGACTTCATGTAACATTATTTTTGTGCAGGTTTTTTGATGAATGAGTTCATTCAATATTTATATAAAAATGTTTCCATTTCACCTTTGTTTTTGAGGTACATTTCATTGACTAAAGGAAAACAGTTTTTC
>RCUC01069099.1:0-10103 GCA_003697995.1 Taxidea taxus jeffersonii
TCTACCATACATCTTCTATTCTGTGATCCTAAATTAAGCTCTGACCTAAGTTTTAATTTTATAAAAGGCTGATTTTAAATAGTTCATTTAAAATATAAAGTTTATACTTTTTAAAAAGTCATTATTAACTTTAAAGATCAAATCACTTTTTATTTTAATAGTAAAAAACATAAAAATCAGTGCAATTGTTTTTAAAGCTCCAATTAAAATATGAGTCCATACCTATAAATCATTTAAAAAAGAAATTTTTTACTTCCTTGGATTTTCTGGTTCAAATTTTGGTTGAAAGGGGCTTATAGCATATATATATGCTATTACTAAGAAGAATAAAAATTGAAATAATTTTGTTTATAACTGAAACATTTAGACCTCTACACATTTTTTTAGGATGCCTTTCTTTCTTTTTGCTCATTTGCACTAGAGATTGGGGGTTGTGAGCTAATTAAGCCTATAACAATGTCTTATCTTTATACATACTTGAAAAGAAAATAAGTGTTATGTATCCAGCACGATAAATATGAAAAGGAAAAGCCTGGGATGAGACAGATACAGTTATAAAAGTTTTTAACAAAATGGTAATTTTTAGTGAATTCTTTTTTCTCAAAAGCATATCTTCGCTTTTATTAAAAGATAACAGGAAAAACAATTAATAAATCAGGCAGAGCCAGGCTATGGCAGAAAATGTCAGTATCAGAATTCCACAGCTGAAATCATTATACTTATGACACATTAAAACTCAAGAAGACAAATATAGGAAACTGCGTTATTTAGACTTTAGGTCGATATATGTAAGCTGAAAGATCCACACATTTTATCACCGATTCTTTTAAATTAATCCATAATAATAACTTCAGAAGTCTCATAAATAAGCTTAATAGCATGTTAGATTTAGCAAGAGGCAATACACTTTGGCATCATTGAAAATTGGTGTTTTCTTATAGAGCTAAAAAAAAAAAACCACACTATCACAAAATTTAGATTACATACTAGTTTTAAGAATTGTAAAATGCATCATTACTGAACCTTTTGTACTTTATTATATAAATAAAATAATCAACACTAAAATCAATTTCCAATTTAAATACTGGTAAGTAAAGGAATTTTCACAAGGCTTAAGACCAAAAACCAGGCTTCAGTCCAAAGTCAGTCCTCCATACCAGCAGAAGCTGGAAAATGGATGTGGGACTTCTGGTAACCTACTCTCATAAGCAAGGAATGATCAAATTAATCTCTGCACAGTCTGCAACCAGGCAAGTCTTTACAAGCAGCAGAGCAGGGGGGGAAATGGACAGCAGCTAATACCCCCATGGGCTGCAAATATCCAGGTGCAGGGTCAGTAGTTTAACACAGCCTTCTCATTGGCCAACAGGGGCCCGATAATAGAAGTAAGGGACAAGTTAATAACCTTGGCACATTTGGAATTCATTGAAGGGAAAACCTCCACAAAAAGAAAGCATAGAGGATAATGTAATAGTCAATTTAGTGTGCTCTTTTAAAAAACCTTTGCTAGATGTTATATTTTGTAAAATGTCTCTGAGAATCATGGATCTGTTTTACAAATAGTGCTGGCCCCTTCATTGTACCCTGCTAATACCTTATTTTCCTTTCCTTCTCCTTCCTTCCCTTGTCCTATCATCTTTTTCAAAATACAATGGCAATTCACTATCATGTGCATTTCTTGGTTATTTTTCCAGGTACATTCCTTATAGATATAGTCTATAAAATGTAAGTTATGGGAAACTAATGTATAATTTTGAGTCTGTGATTAACAAAAAAAAAAATCCCTTTATTTTTTTCATTCATTCCCTAATGAATTCATTCATTCAGTTATAGTGTTTAACATTTCTACTTGAGAATGCAAGTCAGAGCCAAAAGAATTTTTATAGCTTTAAAACAGGCATTCGTGAAATTAATGGTAAAATATGCACATTACATATGAGCTAATCCAGCCTCCTTCATCTCTTGGGATATGAATCTCTATTGCCTTTTCCCAATCCTTCAAGGTATTCTATAATGATGACAGAGAAACTGTTGTAATAGAGTTTGGAAGGTAAAACAAGATACAATGTAAACTAAAAACTGGTTTACACAGCTGCCAGTTTCTTTTGTTTCTTGTGGACAACTCTATGACACCATCAAGATGTTATGAATAAAGAAAAACTGGGAGAACCTCAAAGGAAATTTCAGGGCTTCATAAGATACAAAGAAAGGAAATAAAAGGATTAATTACTATATTTATTGCATTATACCTTCAGACTTTGTCCAAATCTTAAAGGGCTGGGATTATTCTCTCATTATGGATCTGAGCAAACAAAAATTAATATGTGTAAAACTAATGACATATCTACTTCTCCGATATCAAAGCAAGTTACTTTTAAGGATATTATTATTGTATAATTTTTAATGCAAGTTTTTCCATGTGGCTCTAATCTTGGCTTCTAGTTGGAAAAAAATACTACCTCAACTTATCTATATCATGAACAATGCAAAATTATAACAAAGTATTATAAGGTTTTATTTATCAGATTTAGGCACTGAATATAAATTTTGTCACTGAAACCAAAGTAGAGAGTCCTGCAGAATTACCTATATAATTACTTGCCTAGCAAAGCACTGCCATAGGAAGAAAATAAAACCTGTACAAATCAGACTAACGTAATCACATCCATAACATTCTATTTTGTTATTTTAAATCTTAGTCGTAATATGAAACCTTGTGCTCTATTCTATGACAGTTGGTTCCATGAAATGATTTGTGGCATACAGCATACTGTTATTAGCTAAAGGAAATACCAATGACATCATTTAGCCATTATAGGAGATAAGCTCACCTATTAAAGAACAATACTAACAGTGTTTTATATTTTTATTAACCTGGCATGTCAAATAAATTGCACAGAATATTTTCTTCTATGAACACATTGTGTATAGTTAAAATATCTGAACTACCCTTGCCTCTCCAAATATGAATGTGTAATATTGCAAAGGTTTGATAATCCAGTGACCTACTATAGCCACATTATCTATCCAGTTGAATTTTAGTAAATAAGAAAATTTAAATGAGAAAGAAAAAAAAGTAATACAAGTCTGGAAATAACTTTTTTTTAGAAAAGTATGTTATCTATCAACACAGACATATTAGAATTTAAAGCAAAGTGTAAAAAAAAAAAAATCTGCATGTCCACCAGAGAAAGACATCTTATTAAAATGTTGCCTTATTTATTTCCCTTATAATATATATCATCTTTAAAATGAACTAGTAATTCACAGGAGCAACAAGCAGTCCTTCATTAAGTACCATACGAATCAAGTCATTTGACCAAAATATGAAACTTAGCCACTCAAGTTATTCTCACAGGTAGGGTCAAAAATTACATGATGAACCACAGCAGCACAGGTGGAGGCTTTATTGTGCAATGTCTGTTCTCAGCCTTGCATTCAAAGCTTGGCTCTCCCACATGTTAGCTGTGTGGCCATTCATAAATTATTCCTACTCAGTTTTCTCACCTATACTATGAAGAACAAATAGGATCTGTTCACACAGAGTTAGTATGAAAATTAAACAAGGTAATATAGATGTAAATAACAGATGTCCAGGGCCTTCTCAATAAATGTTACCTATTTTCATTATGAATGTTTTTACCATTTCAGTGAATTAATGGATAAACTGTTTGAGGTTTGTTTATTCCTGGTAATATTCTTAATTCTTCTCAAATACATTTTGCTGAACTAAATACAATATAATGTAACCATAAGTCACATCTGGCAAGAGTATTTCTGGTAGGCTTAGCATTATAGTGACAACCAGATGTTGAATTATACAGATCAAAATGCATTCTTTTTTCTTCTGCAGTTGACCACTACACTGAGCAATGTTAATTATTTAGAAAGCTTAGCATTCGCAATGTGAAAAATATGGTTTGCATTTAATACAAAGAAGCCTCTCAACACAAGAATTTTGCCAAGTTAGGGTCAAACTTAAATTTTATTTTGCATTCCTAAATTTAAAAAAAAAATCTCTGTCTTATAGTATTAATATTTACCCATAATTTTAAATTACATATATATGTTTTTATTTCAAGATTATGGGAGATCGGAATCAAAATGAATGAAATGTACTGGATTGCAATGTTATTCGATTCAACTTAATGGAATGTCCTCATGCCATAGGAATGCTTCTGAACAAAAGTTTTTATTGTCATCACAAATCTCAAATTAAAGAATTCCTTCGGATATGATTATAGAAATTTACCTATGTTACCTTCTAACTAATACAATTATGACTCAGTGCTTCACAAATAGTACCTCCTATAGAACTGTGCCCTTTACGTAAGAAATGTGAATTGTTACCATTATATCGAGTACAATTAAGACTGAGTTCCTAACACACATGGAAAAGTTTGTCAAAGCCCATGAAATTTTACCTTTCTTTTCCTAAAGGAATCATTTATTCTCTATAAAATCATGATAGTTTTTTAATCTGCCAATATTTTTGTATTCTCCAAAATAAGCAAGAGGCAGTGGTTCCAAAGACATCTGACATTTACATTGCCTCCAGTTAATTCCATTTCTTTTCAAAGAGATAAGTAGTTACTATGAAAACTTCCCAAGATCAGGTCTGGGAAAGGGCTTAGTAAAGACCTTCTGGTCAAGTGGAGGACATGGTAAGTGCACTCACCACACCTTTATTTACATTTCAATTGTCTCTCTATATCCCATCATTTTCTATGATACTTTCATTAATACTGCCAATATTTTTGACATTCTTTTGAAGATGAGGATACTAGTAACATACTAGAGTTCTAAAAAGATAAAAACGTTTATTTAATACATTATTTTATCATGATTCTGATACTTTTGACTTATTAAAAACATGAGTGGATTTTCCCCTTTGATACTAACTAGATATCTTATACAAAGGACAAAGTAAACATGACATTGATATGAACTAAAATGCTTACATACAGTATGAAGATTGTTATTTTTCATTCAGAGTGGCAATACAAAATTGATAGATTGAAAAATGTTTCCACTTCTTAACAACACTCAGTTGAGGCATCCTCAATATTAATAAATATTAAAGCTATTTTTAATTTTTTAAAAAGACTTTATTTATTTGAGAGAGAATCCGGGAGTGGGTGGGCAGAGCGAGAATAAGACTGGACTGAGCAGGGAGTCCTATGCATGGAGCCCTATGTAGGGCTTGATCCCAAGAAGCTGGGATCGCGACCTGAGCCGAAGGCAGACACTTAACCAACTGAGTCACCCAGGCACCCCTGTAGTCATTTTTAATTTTTTGAGGAACCTCCATATTGTTTTCCACAGTAATTGTACCAATTTATATTCCCATCGATAGTGCATGAGGATTCCTTTTTTTTTCTTTTTCCTTTTTTTTTTTTTTCTTTTTCCTTTTTAAAGTAATCTCTATGCCAATGTGAGACTCAAACTTATGACCCCCAACATCAAGTGTTGCATTCTCTACCCACTAAGACAGCCAGGTGCCCCTATTTCTTGTCTTTTTGAGTCTAACCATTCTAACAGGTGTGAGGTGATATCTCACTCTGGTTTTGGTTTGCACTTCCCCAATCATGAGTGATTGCTGAGCATCCTTTCAGGTGTTTACTGGCCATCTGGAGGTGTTCTTTGGGAAAATATCTATTTAGGTCCTCTGCCCAGTTTTTAGTCACATTTTTAAAAATTTATTTATTTTACAGACAGAGATCACAAGTAGGCAGAAAAGCAGGCAGACAGTAAAGGGGGAAGCAGGTTCCCTGCCCAGCAGGGTCCCCATCCCAGGACCCCAGGATCACGACCCGAGCTGAAGGCAGAGGCTTTAACCCACTAAGCCACCCAGGCACCCATTTAGTCATATTTTTTGAGGGGTTGGATTGTATAAATTCTTAATATTTTTGGATATTAACTCCTTATTGGATATATCATTTGCAAATATTTTCTCCCATTCAGTAGGTTGCCTATTCACTTTGTTAATGGTTTCTTTCACTATGTAGAAGGATTTTTTTATTTTGATGTGGCCCCAACAGTTTACTTTTGCTTTTGTTTCTCTTGATTTATGAGACATGTCTAGAGAATAGTTGCTACAGCCAGTGTCTAAGAAATTACTGCCTATCTTCTCTGACAGGAGTTCTATGATTTCAGATCTCACATTTAGGTCCTTAATCCATTTTGAGTTTATTTTTGTGTAAGGTGAAAGACAGTGGTCTACTTTCATTCTTTTGCATTAGCTGTCCAGTTTCTTACAACCTTTGTAATTACCTTGAAATCTGAAATTGTGATACCTCTAGCTTTGTTCTTCTTTCTCAAGATTGCTTTGACTATTTGGGGTCTTTTGTGATTCCATATAAATATCAGTATTATTTGTTCTAGTTCTACCAAAAATGCTGTTGGTATTATCACAGGGTTTGCTTTGAATCTGTAGATTGCTTTGGGCAGTATGGACATTTTAAAAATATTAATTTTTCTAATCTATGAGCATGGAATATCTTTCTATTTGTTTGTATCATCTTCAATTTCTTCTGTCAGTGTTTTACACTTTTTAGAGTACTTTCAGGTCTTTCACTATATCATTCAATAATTCCAATACTATGGAAGATACCCAAAGAAAATGAAAACACTAATTTGAAAAGATATATGAACCTTTATGTTTACTGCAGCATTATTAATAATAGCCAAGATATGGAAGCAGTCCAGGATTCCACCAGTAGATGAATAGATAAATAGATAAAGAAGATGGGGGTATTTTAGTGTGTAAATGGACTATTACTCAGCCATTAAAAAAAAAAAGAGAGAGAGATCTTACAATTTATGGCAGGCGAAATGGACCTACAGGGTATTATGCTAAGTGAAGTAAGACACAGAGAGACAAATACCATATAATTTTACTAATATGTGGAATCTAAAAAACAAAAACAGGGCGCCTGGGTGGCTCAGTCATTAAGTGTCTGCCTTCAGCTCAGGTCCTGATGCCAAAATCCTGGGACTGAGCCCCATATTGGGCTGCCTGCTCCTTGGAAAGCCTGATTCTCCCTCTCCTACTCCCCTGGTTGTGTTCCCTGTCTCACTGTCCCTCTCTCTCTCTCTCTCTCTCTGCCAAATAAATAAATAAAATCTTAAAAAATAAAATAAAATAAAACAAAAAACCAAAAACAAATAAGTAGAATCACACCTATACACATAGAGAACAAATTAGTGATTAGTGGGGTGAGGCAGATGGGCAAAATGGGTGAAGAGGAGTGGGAGATACAGGGTCCAGCTACGGAATGAGTAGGTCACTGGAATAAAAAGTACAACATAGAAAATATAGTCAATGATACCATGATAGTGTTGAATGGTGAGAGATGATAGCTATACTATCATACATATAGCTATACTATATACTGGTGGTGAGCATAGCGTAACATATGCCATTTTTTAATCACTGTGTTGTATACATGAAACTAATGTAACATCATGTGTCAATTATACTCAAATTTTTAAAAGATAGAACCTAGATGTCCATCAACAGATGAACGGATAAAGAAGATGTGGTATATATATACAATGGAATACTATGCAGCCATCAAAAGAAATGAAATCTTACCATTTGCAACGACATGGATGGAACTAGAGCGTATTATGCTTAGCGAAATAAGTCAACTGGAAAAATATTCTTCCCATCTATGGAAACAAAAATATTGGTGGCTTCAAGAGGTGGGTCGCGAGGAGAGATGAGTATGGTGCTCAGAGAATTTTTCGGGATAGTGAAATTATCTGTATGATATTATAATAATAAATATACATCATTGTACTTTTGTTCAAACTCACATAATGTACACACCAAGAGTAAACCCTAAGATAAGCTATGGACTTTGGGTAATTATAATGTGTCAATGTAAGTTCATCCTTGTGTTAGGGAAAAGCTAGACATGAGCAGTGGAAGGAACACCCAGAGGCAGAGTCCCAAGTCCTTGAAGGGGAAGTTAAAACACAAGCTGGGGGGCACCTGGGTGGCTCAGTGGGTTAAGCCTCCGCCTTGGGCTCAGGTCATAATCTCAGGGTCCTGGAATCGAGCCCCGCATCAGTCTCTCTGCTCAGCAGGGAGCTTGCTTCATCCTCTCTCTGCCTGCCTCTCTGCCTACTTGTGATCTCTCTCTCTGTCAAATAAATAAATAAAATATTTTAAAAAATTAAAAATAAAAGAAACACAAGCTGGAAGCAAGGACGGTGATAAACAAGTTACCTGTTAAAAACCCAGGGCACAACATCCTGACCTTATGGCTTCCAAGACCTTGGGGCTGACAGATCAAGAGCGACAGGTGCAGAACATACACTCTCCTCTTCCACAACTGCTTCAGGGTAACCTCTAGACTCGTTATAATGCATACGCATTGTGGGTATCCACCTTCAACCTCCTTGGAGAAAGGCTGCCATGAAAGTTATAGTAGAAACCTTGGAGGGTCAAAAACTCCCCTTCCCAAGCTGTGGGAGGAATCTCCCAAAGGACTGAAAATAGCAACCATTAGAGACCACCCCATTATAGAGCACTGCTCTTCCCAGGCCTAAAGATACCCAATAACACCCTGTTCCAAAACAACCTAGAGTTAACTGCATCTCAAGGAACCTGCCAGCTCTCCCACTTTTACAACATACTTTGACTTTAATAAACTGCTTTGTGCTTGCAACTTTCCTTCTGGTTGTCTTTATTTCAGCGCAGGCCCCCCACATAAATCTTCTCTGGGTCCCAAAGACCCAGACCTTCATTCACACAAGGCAGACTCTCCCGCTGGTAACACTTGGCTAAAAATATGTATATACCAGTCCGGTGGTGGCATATTTGCAACAGGGAGGCTACTAGGTATGTGAGGGGGATTGGGGTATATGGGAAATCTGTCTTCCTTTCAATTTTTTTGCAAACCTAAAACTGCTCTGAAAAAAATGAAGTTGTCAATATAAAGTAAAGGATAAATATATATATATGTGTGTGTATATATATATATATATGCCAGAATAAAGAAGTATTAAACATGGTTCTAAACTTTTTCAGGTAAGCTGTTTCAAATTCAACTAAATAAGGTTTATAGACTGTGGACTCATTCCTATACTTCTGCAGACCAAAAAGAAAGTAAGTTGCAATTGTAAAAGTACAAGGTACCATTCCCCCTTACAGTAACAGAACTGTTGGGAGGACTATGGAAACATGCTCCCTATAGTGACAGGGGACTTTTTTTTACAAACTGCTTCTTTTTTGTAGGACACTTCTAGTCTCCAGAAAGGACTTCTATGAATGTATCAGGCTAAGTTAATTTTTATTTTTTTAATACATTATATATACATGTATACATGTATACATATATATATATATTCTTTATTACTATAATGTTCTCAAAAATATTATTCCTTTCCTCAAAGAACTTATTTCAGTTTGCAATTATACATTAATTCATGTCTCTGTCAATATAGTATAAACAGCAAAGCAGCAGAACTTTCTGATTAATAAATATATCTATATATAGTAACTAGAACAAAACCGAGTAGAGAGTAGGTATTATGGACTGAATCGTGTTCTTCTAAAATTCACACATGGAAGCCCTAACCCCCCATGTGATTGTATTTGGAGATGGGGCCTTTACAGAAGTAAATAACATTAAATAGGGCCATAGGGATAAAGCTCCAATCCAACAGGGTTAGTGTCCGTATAAAAGAAAAACGAGATAGCTCACTCCCTCTATTACTCTCTCCAAACACATATATGGAGGAAAGGCCATGTGAAGACATAGTAAGAAGGCAGTCACTGCAAGCCAGGAAGAGAGGTGTCACCAGCAGCCAAACATGCACCTTGAGATGGGACTTCTAGCCTCTATGACTGTGAGAAAATAAATTTTTCTTTGTTTAAGCAACCCAGAGTGTTCTTTTATTATGGCAGCCTAACCAAGCTAATACAGTAGGCAACCAAAAGGATGTGGATGAATGAATAAAATGAATAAAAGGGGTCCCTTTCCCCTCAATTCACTTTTCATAACAAAGAACAGTAGCATTTAATATAACTTTCTGACATTTGCCAGCCTTTATTCATTCTGCTAATGGGAAAAAAATGACTTCTGTAACCA
>RCUC01069108.1:0-16930 GCA_003697995.1 Taxidea taxus jeffersonii
TGACAAGATCATTCAAGAATGCAAATAAGACACCATCAAGTGCAAGAAAACCAAGAGAACTTGTTGCCAGCAAACTTGCATTTTAAAAAATGCTAAGGAAGTTCTTTAGGCTGAATGGAAATGATCCCAGATGGAAACTCAGATTTTTGGAAAAGAACGAGTTTTACCAGAGTGGTAGCTGTCTGAGTAAATGCTGATTATAGCATAAAGGATAGGCGAGGATGGATGTGGTCCCATAGGATGTTCTGTATTTTACATGAAGAAGTAAACTATTATCTGTAAGTTGGCTGTGAAAAGTTAAAGAAGTATATATTGCAATCCCTAGGGCAACCACTATAAAAATAATGCAAAAATGAATAGCTAAAAAGCCAACAGAGTAGAAATCTAAAATATAGTTAGATGATTCTCCCCTCCCCCACAAGGCAGGAAAGGAGGACCAAAGGAACAAAACAAAAGATTCAGATAGAAAACAGGAAATGAGGTGGTGGGCCCAGACCCAGTCATAGCCATAATTATATAAAATGTTCATGCACTAAACACTCATTAAAAGGCAGGGAATGTCAGAATGGATAAAATACGACCCCGCTATATGATGTCTGCAAAGGAGGTGCTTTAACTTTAAAGGTATAGATAGGTTGAAAGCAAATGATGGGGGGCGGAAACGAGGTGCCGTGCAAACAGGAAGCGTAAAAAGGTTTAAAGTGTCTGTTAATATCAAATAATAACAGATTTCACACCAAAACCTAGGATGAAAGAGGGGATATTTCATAATGGTCAAAAGGACAGTTCAACAGGAGGACATAAACAATTGTAGGTGTTTTGGGACCAGTAACAGAACATCAAAATCATGCAGCAGAAAACTGGCAGGATTAAAGGGAAAAGGAGACATTTCTACTTTCATTGTCAGAGATTTTAATATTCCTCTCTCAGCACTTGGTAGAACAACTAGACAAAAAAGAGTCAACGAAGACACCGGAGATCTGGAAAATACTCTCTAACTTGATTGGTATTCATAGAACATCTCACCTAACAGTGGGAGAATTCACATTCTTTTTGAATGCACATGGCACATTTAGACTAAGATAGACCAGATTCTGAGCCATGGAGCAAATCTCAATAATTATAAAAACACTAGCATCATCAGAGTTAAATCCAGTGATTAGAAATTAATAAAATACAGGGCACCTGGGTGGCTCAGTGAGTTAAACATCTCAGTCTTGGTTTCATCTCATGATCTCAGGGTCATGAAATCCAGCTTTGGGCTCCACACTTAGTGCGGAGTCTACTTAGGGCTGGCTCTCCCTCTCCCTCTGCCCACCCTTCCCCCCATGTACTCACACATGGGCGCTCGCTCTCTCTCTCTCTCTCTCTCCGTCAAATCTTTAAAAATAATAATTTTTTAAAATTCTAGAAAAGGCAAAACTGTAACTGAAAGTCGATCGTGGCTGCCTTGGGCCAAGGGTAGGTGCAAAGAGGCAAGAGAGGGCTTCTTAGTGTGAGGGAACTGGACTACATCAGCATTGTCATGACAGTTACAGAAATGCATCCAAATAGCAAAATTTATCAAATTGAACACTGAAATTAGCAAATGTCATGATAGGATGATCTCAATAAACAAACTAAAAGGAAACAATCAGTTTGGTCATTCTCACCTAACAGATGCCAGAGTTCAATTTAGAAATTTAACCGGAAGGGCACCTGGCTGGCTCGGTCAGTAAAGCATGCAATTCCTTGATCTCCAGGTTGTAAGTTCAAGCCCCACGTCGGGGGTAAGATTACTTAAAATATTTAAGAAACAAAACAAAACAAAAAACAAAAAATGTAACTGGAGACCAGAAAAACATTGCCAAGAGGAAAAAGTACTTTCGTGAGGCTGCCTGGCTGTACAGGGTATTATGTGTTTCACCACTTGCGCAAAGAGCTAATTGGCGGTTGGATCACTTAAAGAGTTCAGATTTGGGAAAAAGAAGTTTACAAGCTGCAGTCCTACAAAGAACTCAAGAGCATTCTTCCTCTATGTCCCTTCTCACAGAGCCCAGAGCTCATCCTTATGCCAGAATAAAAGTAATTTAACCCCTGCCCTCAAAGACCGAGCTGCTTTAGGCAGAACAAGAAAAAGATTTTCCATCTAAGCATCTCATCCGCCAAAAAGTTCTAGGGCCTGGCAGCCGTGGTGTGCTATGTGGCATCCGGAGCCCGTCTGTGGCGCTCCCAGAGAGAATTCTGGGAGTCACTGAAACCACACTGATTCAGCACCTCCACAGATTGTTTGAAAGCAGAATGTACGACTCACTTCTTCCCAGTTGTCTTCAGGATGGAAACATGCTACACTTTATGTTGTTCCTGCCTTTTTATATGATAAACATTCATATAAAAAGCAAAAGGGCTCCTGGAAGCTCATTTTGTGTGGCCTGTAGTCTCAAATCCTAGACAACACAGTGCTGCTTATTACACTGGAGTGGTAAATTACTTGAACAATTACAATATGATGTTTTACCAGAACATACTTTCAGTAGTTTACTTCTGGCATAATCTCTGTAGCATGGAGAATAAACCAAAAGTAGGAAAATAATTTATAGTGTCATCTAAAACTAGAAAGCCATGGCAGTTTTTCTTAATGTGTCTTCCAGACTCAAAAACATCATAACACTTTTCATATGATGGCAACTATGTTCGTGTCTATATTTATACATACATGCTTGTGTGTATGTGTTTGTATGTTCACTCATCCAAATGTGGACACACACACACACGCACAGACGGGAAGATCCTTCCCCAAAAGGAAAACATTTACTTACTTTGAGTAGTGAGATTAAGTGTGGGTTGGGTTTATTTGTTTCCCTGCTTGTTGAGAATTCATGTGGATGCCGTTCTGCTTCTGCGGTGACAGGGTGCTCCTGCTAACACATTTCTGACATTGCTCTATCACAATGACGGGTAAACATTACCCTCGTCTCAAAAGAGGAAAATGTGTGCTAGCAAGCTTTTAAATGTGTGGGGTTTAAACTCTTCCCATGTTATATCAGATCCTTACTGTAAACTAGCCAGAATGTTTCCCAGCAGAAAATAATAATTATGTCTTCCACTGGAAAGAGCACTTCATAAAACTTTTTTTTTTTTCTGTAAAACAGAGTAAACATTCTTTTGATCCCTCTGCTTCCCCACCTCAAAACTTAAACTACCATTCCTTCTTTCCAAGACTCACAGTAGTAAATGTTTTGAATTCTCAGTGTTGGAAAAATCCTGACATTTTATAGCATCACCCGCTCCCGCCATCATCAAAACTTGGATGGAATTTCACATCTATAGTTTAGCTCATCGTACCCATTGCCAGGTTCCCAAGGAAGGATCCAGAAATGTGTTTTCTCTTTGACCCTGTCGTTGGCTCCCTGTTCGTCCTTCACTGAGTCTGTCTATGCGCACATGTCCCCGGCTATAGAGTGCTTATACTTATTTGCTGGAGCTACACTCGTGTTTCCAAGTGACTCTGATCCTTGGGTAGAAGTCTGAGGACGGGCATACAGAATAGTGGGGGTGGGAGAGGACCCCACATTTCAGGCTTGGCGTGCCCCCGGTATGCTTAGCTCTCAGAGAGGTGAGGACTGTGACTCACATATACTAAGAGCCTTGAAGGAAGGAAAAACATACTGAAAGAAGGGGTTTCCCCCGCTCCTCCTCCTGAGTACCCAGGAGGTTATGTGTACCCTGAGTACACATTCCCAACTGTCCAGACCCTGGGATCTTGAGTCTTCGTTCATCTCCTAGCTGACAAAAAGCCTGCTGGCCGCCCTTCATCAGCAAGAAGGCAGAATTTGAAGTGACAGTTTTAGTCCATGAGCCTCTGAGGGAAATCCTGTCCTGACTGCCTGACTCCCCCCACCCCCACCCCCCACCCCCAGATCCCCACCCCCAATGTTCAGGCCTTTCCCACAGCGGTCTCAACAAACCCCCCCTACCCTACTCTGTAAGCCTTCCCCCCATCCCAGCCCATCCCATCAAGCTTCTGAACAAGATTCCAAAAGCAGCCACATTCAGAAGAAAACAGAAAAACATGTTCATTCTTCTGGAACTTACTGCATAAGAAACCCATGTGCTTTGCAGAATACTTACAAGAAACAGTTCTTGAGATTAATTAAAGGCCTCAGATGTGCTTTTGGCTATTAAATACAGTAGTCATTTGTAGCTCTGTTCTACAAAGCACTGACGATTAACCTTTAAATAACTCTTTTCATGTTAAGAACCAGACTAATGCTCCTACCACAGGTAATGAGCCCTATTTTTAAAGCTTTCAGTTTCTCCAGTTTTGCTTATTTTCGGAATTTAGAAGTACCACGCATAGTTATTTTACACATGGATAATTAAAATTTGAAGTGGTTCATAAAGCCAATATTTAGAAATGTGTTTTTTTTGCTTTTGATTTATAAACTGTAGAGACCCAAAAGAGACCTAGTGTGAAAGTGGCCATCTTTTTCAATTCTCATGACCGATCAGGGTCACAACTTAGATCTAGGAAACTCCCGTTCCCTTCATTCTCTCCTTTCTATCCTCAGATTATTTGTCCTAAATCCAGCCAACTTAGTACTGATTCCCTTGAGTGAATACATAGACTTCTCTCCGTAGCCTGGGCCTGAAGACAGCCCAGCTCACTGTCACCAAGAATCTACAATTGAAGTCAAAGAAAGAATGTATCTTGTGGTCCCAAAACCATGGAAAAAGAGTAAAAGAACTGTGGATTAAATGGTGAAAGTAAAAGCTAAAGGACCCATCGGCTTTCCCTCTGCCCTTATTTTATGCCTTATTCTTGGGGGATGGAATTAGCGTTCCCCCTCCCTATAAACCCCCAGCGTTTCCTCCTCCCGGCTGGGATGAGAATTTGCAAGGGAGGGGCTCATCAGCTCCAGGTTTCCTCGCAGCCAGGCCAAGCCTGCAAGTCTCTTGAAAGCTCACTAGTTTCAGATTTTGTTTGCTTTATTTTTTATAATTAAGGGCCTCAAGCTATTATTTAGAGGTATTTTTTTCCCCCTTCTTCTGCCTTCGAGTGTTCATTTGACTGTTTTATGTAGGGTAATTTTGTGTGTATTCTAAGCAAAGCCAAATTAGATATTTTAAATGTCAGGCTAACCTTTGACAAAAATTTACTTGAATTTAGCGAGTATATCTTAAAGCATATGCTTTGACCAAGTCTGAATTAATGTGAAGAAGTGTTCTTTAAGATTTTTTAAAAACTTGAAGTATAAATACAGCATATATGGTTATATTTATGAGAATTGCCTTTGGGTTTACTTAAACCTACAAGTATTTATTTCATATCAAGCTTAGAAGGTAAATGGCCTTGTGATTCATTAGGCTACTTACATTTCAGGTAAACTGGTGTGGGTACTTTGAAGTACTTTCTGGCTTCCACAGCTGCCCTCCGATTGACTTTCTGCATGTGACTGCTATTTTTTTTTTTTAAGATTTTATTTATTTATTTGACAGAGATCACAAGCAGGCAGAGAGGCAGGCAGAGAGAGAGGAGGAAGCAGGATCCCTGCAGAGCAGGGAGCCCGATGCGGGGCTCCATCCCAGGACCCTGGGATCATGACCCGAGTGGAAGGCAGGGGCTTTAACCCACTGAGCCACCCAGGCGCCCATGTGACTGCTATTTATCTGGGCATTAGTCTGTTTTTAGACACTGCGTTCCCCCAAATCGGAATCTAAACTGGATGCTGAGGGTGTTTCGGTTTGAGTTGGGGGGTGGAATTAAGTGTAAATGATGAAGACCATTAAACCTGCTGTTCTAAAAGGATTTTAATAGGCGTGGGTTTCCAGACATACAGGTTAAAAAGGCCCGTATAATGGGCCGGGAGGGGGTGAAAGGCTAGCAGTGTCATTTCTTAAAGGGACCGCACATATTTGTGCCCGCCTCTCCCCGGTGCTTCCGTCAGCTGGGAACCGAGTCTGGCGGCCGCCCTGTTTGCATGGGGCCGGCTGGCGCAGCCGTGATAAGCAACAGACAGGCTGGCTCCTTGCAGGAGTCTTTCAGTAAAGGCTGAGCTCTCAACAGTCCCGAAACTCACTGGCCGACTTTCCCCCGTGGGCCATTCATTTATCAGGAAATGAACTTGGTTCCAGGGTTTCTCACATTGCCAAACCTCACTGACGAAATTCAATTTCTCCCAGAGTTCAGGAGGAGCATTAACTCTTCGAGTCCAGTACTTCATGGCTCGGGCCGTGGGGACTCCATCAGTACCAGGGTCTGAGGAGCCCCACAGGGAAGGTGCTGCTGGAGGGAGGGAGAGGGCTTACACCTATGGAAGTAGCCCCCAGCTCGCCCATCGGGTCAGGGGCTACTTCCATAGATTTTTTTTTTAAGGGGTGACTTGGGGGAACAAGATTGTTATATTTTTGCACGTGACCTTCCTCTTTCAATGCAAAGTGTCAGTTTCACGGGACTGGCTTCTTCCATTTTCAAAACTGAAGGCCTTTACACATGACGCGAGCCACCTTATTGGCAGCATAAACCTTGTCACGTAGACCAGAGATCGGTGTTTAAATTTTGTGGAACTGTGAGGACCCCAAATAAAAAGAAGCATGTAGCTCTCTGGCAGAGATATTTGGGTAAGTGAAGGTTAAATTGTTACAAAGTATATAATGTAGTTCATATGTTTAGGGAGCGGAACCAGGCTAAATTACCTCAAATATTCTGACGTCCTGAATCATTTCATTTTGTACAACACAATCTGACTAGCCGGGCATGCGGTCGTAGGCCCGTCTGTTGGGTGCCGCGTTCGCCTGCGACCTCCTGTGTTTGGGATTAGCAGGCCCAGAGGTAATGCACGGAGTTCATGTGGCAGTTATTACGGCGGGGGAAGTGGCTGCCGGCTAATTGATAGCGGGAGCCGCTAGAAACAGCCTTGTTTAATTTCCAGGAGTTCCTATGACAAGATGCTGTAAATGAGACCTTTCGCAGTCTTGCCGTTATTATCTCCCTCTCCCTGTCACTAAACAGGAGCTATTTAACGGATACACTTGATAATAGGTAGGAGTTTTGCCCCTCTGCAGACGCTCTCCATTTAACTTTTATTTTAGGCCCCCAAGTTAGCAAAAACTTAATACCAGTGAGCACTTTTCCCCTTGAAAGCCAGAGCTCTTATTTGCTAAAAATGTATCTGCAGTCACAAAGCCAGCCCTTAGCCTCTGCTGGCTGGTTGCCATGCTCATAGCCTGAACCCCGAAGAGAGATGCGGGTTCCATAAAGGGTAAATGAATAAATGGTTTTCTCTCTTCATCACTCAGAGAGAAGCTTTGGTGAATTTGAGTTGCATTCAGAGCGTTGTGGCCGTGGTTTCACTTGTATCCCAGAATGTTACACAGACTAGTGTGGTGGTAACTTTTAGTCAGGGGTGATCTCCATCCAGTTTTAATGTGTTTATAGCAAAAGACCATATTTGGGGGAATGAAAACACCGTCTTTTTATTAAAATGTGAGGAGGGGCACCTGGGTGGCTCAGTTAGTTAAGCGACTGCCTTCAGCTCAGGTCATGATCCCGGAGCTCTGGGATCGAGTCCCGCATCGGGCTCCCAGCTCCACCGGGAGTCTACTTCTCCCTCTGACCTTCTCCCCTCTCATGCTCTCTCACTCTCTCGCTCTCAAATAAATAAATAAATCTTTTTTTTTTTTAATGTGCATTAGAGTAATTTCACCAAAGAGGGAATTCAAATAATTTGTCTAGTTCTTTCATCGTTTCTAATGATTCCTGCCATTAAATATCATTCTTACCAAATTTGTACATTTGGCATTCTTCCTCTTGCCACAGAGATGAGAAATAATGCCAGGTAGGCACTGTAAAAGATTTGCCTTCATCGCTAACCATCCAGCCCTAAGCTATGGGATCTGAAAATGAAAAACCAGTGAGTGTTTTGGTCCTCTGTACATGTTCTTTCCATTCCTTCCATAGCCTCTCACTGATAACAGTCCCTGCTGAAGGAAAACACCAAATCCAATGTTGAGGGTTTTTCAGATCAGGATATAGAGTGGGGTGCAAGGAACCATGTGATCATTATATTTATTTATGGCTCCCACAGTCCTTGGACCTCTGAGTCCTTGCATAAATATCTCCAACATCCAGTGGCTAGCATTCCTCTTTTTACAAAGCTACTATTTGCAGTAGGGATTTTCTTGCCCTTTGTGTATGTGTTCTACTAGTATTGAGTACTGAGAACTGCTCCTCACTCTGCTGGTGGTTGTCCCTTAAAGAGGCTTCCTGCACAGGGCGGGCACAGTTTCTAAAGTAGCATTCAAAGAAACAACTTCCTCTGTTCTGTTCCTTTTTAAAGAAGGAATCATGGGACGTCTCGTTGGCTTGGTCGGCTAAGCGTCTGGCGCCTTTGGCTCAGGTCATGATCCCAGGGTCATGGGATCAAGTCCGGAGTCCAGCTCCCTGCTCAGCGGGGAGCCTGCTTCTCCCTCTCCTCCCCACTCCTGCTCTCTTTCGCTATCTCTGTCTGTCTGTCTCTCTCTCTCTCATATAATAAATAAAATCTTTTAAAAATAATAATTAAGGAATGGTAAGCAAATGGCTAAGGAAAGAAACAGCTCAAACCCCTTGGGGTTTTGAGATACCTTGATTTCCCAGAGTATGGAAATGATAAATGGCTGTGGACCAAATAGACCCCAAAGCCAGTGCCCTGAAGCGCATAAATGGGGAGACAGGTAGGATGCTGCAGGCCTTCAGAGCGAGTCTCACACCTGTGTAGTCTTGGGCAGGTTACTTAACTCTTATTGTGCAGTGTCTCACCTCAGGGGTGGGTCTGTCTTATAACCTTGACCTGTCATCCTGAGGTAGCTGGGGAACTTCAAGAGACAGTAAGTACAGAGTTCCTAGCACTGACTAAGCTCTCAGTAATTATTAGCCAATGTTATTTTCCTGCTTATGCATCCACCGCACTTCCCTAGAACAAAACCAAGAACTAGGACAGTAAGTTCTAAACAACCAAAATAGGTGGCTCAAGGTCCTGGTCATACACTCCGTCACTAGTTGACGGCTGTGAGCCCCTTAATTCACAGCCTGAGATGCCTTGCTTGATACACCCTCACCAAGCTCAGCTCTCTGCTCTCCACGTTAGGTCACGGATCGGGAGCCACAGCTCTCGAGACCTGCAGCCCGCAAGGACGTTAGCGGGAGTGAAGACCAAGGGCCCCTGGTCCTGGCGCAATGAAGGAAGGAAAAGAAAATAACACATGTGAATCTTACTTTCTGGTATCTTATAAGAACTTTTATGTACTATTCATGAAAAGATAGCAGAAGTTGCACATCTGTGGAGGTCATGACCCTGAAGTAAAGCCGGGGTCATTCAAGGACATCGAGCTGATGCCATCTTTGTCCTTAAGGATCTCAAGGCCTCGTTTTTTTCGAATAGCAAGTGAGTGACCTCAGCCCAAGGCTCAATCGCTAGTTTGAACTCTCACAACAGATCAGTTCCTGAGTGATTCCACTTAGCTCATTGGTTGGTTTGACATTTTAGTTTGGAGGGAATTATAGGAAGATACTTTCTAAATAGTAGCTTGGAAATATGCCTTGATTTATAATAATTTACAGTTTATTCACTGCTTTTTGTGCTCACATCAGTAGCTCTGGCAGGACTAAGTTATTTAATTCACCCTCACTCCATCTAGAAAGTTCTGTGTTGTACAGTAAGGCTGAGCCACGTTTGCCAGCTCTGAAGCTCTGGTCTTTCCATAACCAACCTCTTGTACTACCTGTTTTGTTGTACCCATATCTCCTCAGGATACACGCTGTTCTCAGGACACAGAAGCTGAAAACTCGCTATTATGGATTTTTCCCTGATTTCGGGATTTTCAAAAGACACTTTAGTATATACACTTAAGATGAAAAGACCCATCAATTCCATGCAGATGTATCCCTCCTCCCTATGACAGTTGACCTGACTCCATTCACAAGTGTGCCACTTTCCAGTCCAATAAAACAGATGGTTTGGAATGCAGTCATTCCTGGAGGGGAAATAGGAGAAGCCACTTCCTTGTTTTAAATTTTCCACTCTTCTCCTCAGCAGAGGAGCGCGCACGTGTTATTGAAGGTCTAACAAAGGCAGCCAAGTTCAGGGCTTCTAGTTCATTTCTTTGGTGGTTTTGATTTATCCTCCACATCACCTCTCCAGGACCCCAGGCTGACCAAATCTGTGTTAAACAGTGTTTTCTGGAATTCATTCATTTCTCAGGAGCGGCATTAAGCACTGAAGTCTCAGGGTTTGTGGGAAATTTTGTTGTTTAAAGAAAGCTACAGAGAAGTCAGGCACGAGCTTCCCTCATTCGTAAGGAAGTGGGCCAAAAAAATGTTCCTTCATTTGGCATCAGTTGCAAGAACAGAGTGATAAGAGATATTTTAGAAAACCCTGTTTTAGCCCTTTATTTTACAAATAGAGAAAGTTAAGGGAATCAACTCACTGCCCCTGGTCAAAAGACTGGCAGGGGCACGTGCAGGCCCAGATCCAGGTTTCCTGCCTCCACGTGCACCACTGTTCACTCTGCATTCAGGGGGTGCCATGACCCCCAGGATCAGGCTACGCCATCCAGCAGAGAAGCCTCAAAAAGTTTGCAAGTCCTTTGCTGTTGTTTACATGGAAAGATGATGCCGTGAGTGTTTGCTAGCCGTTTATGGTGTATTTGTGGTCAAATAGTCTTTCCCTGACCTGCCCCTTTATGACCAACAGAATGTGAGGGCCACTTTTGGAGTCCTATGTGGCCTGTGACAGTAACATCGCAAATCTTCCTAGGCCTTGGAAGCGTCACATTCTTAGTGGCCTAGTACCATACATATTTTTAGAACTATATTTTGGAGTTCTGTTTGAATGCACATTTGTGACCAAGTGCAATGTTTTTCATAGGCAGACTTCTATTTTTTTATTATGTTATATACCTTATTTGGCTGCAAGTTTCCTCTTCAACTGGCCATTCAGGAGAGAGATTCTGCCCCCGTGCAGCTGTAGGTGGCACGGATCATTGTTAGAAGGTAACACTCATCCTTCCCTGTTCTCTGAACATAGCACACACATTCCCAGCCATGGCCTCTGCTCATCTGCTCACCTGTGTTTCCTTGGAGGCCCAGCCAAGATCACCTCTCCTCCCCAAGGCATTCACGTAACACCCTACCCCTACCACTCCCCTCCTTCCATAACATTCATCATCCACCCCAGTTCCTAGCCACTTAGTGCGTCCTGCCTCCAGTGAGACTCACCTTCTTTCCTTTGCGCCCCTCTTCCCAGCTCCGTCATAACACATGATGTCAAGGCCCTGCCATCTTCCTTTTTATTATCCCTGACACTCAGCCTAAGACCCTGCATACAATAGGTACACACTGCACAGTCATTTCTTCGTGGTGTTGTGTTGGGAAGGTACAACTCTGACCAGAGTACAGAAGGCCACGCTGGTCAGGATGCAAGTGTGACAGCCATCAAGTAGGCTTTAACAGTTTCCAATGAGGGTTTGATAGGGGGGCAGGATCAGGGATAAGAAAAGCAACAGACTAGGGCTGGTGTGGTTGTTGGAAGTCTTTGAAACAAAACCAAACCAAAAAATGACACTGTATAAACAGTAGGAAAGGGGTTGGCTTGGGCACTAAAGTTGAACACATGCACACTCTGCTCTGCCCCTCAGTGTACCCCTGACCTGAGCGCACACCCTCGTGTGCCAGGAAGGACGTACAGGCATGTCCATCACATCGTTGTTCATGATAGTGAAACCCTGGACATAACCTGGACATTAGCGCCAGAATTAATGAATAAATTGCGATATATTCAAACAATAGAGTTCTGTGTAGGAATGCAAATGAGTGAACCACCACAAACCCCGTATGTATGCAATTCATGAGTACACTGCAAATGAAAGAATCCAGGTACAATATAATAACTAAAAGTCCATTAATATGAAGTTCAAGGAAAGGCAAAACTCAACTGTAGTGTTAAGGAATTCAGATGTAGGTCGTATGATTCTAAGAGCAAAGAAAATGATTCCCATCACTTAGTGGTAACCAGGGAGGCCATGGACGTGTTCGTGAAGACCTGGGTGTACACTGATCTTGTCGTCATGTATTTGTGCTCACGAACTTTTCTGTATGTGTGTTGTACTTCACAATAGAAAAGGCCAGGGGCATCTGGGTGGCTCAGTCGGTTAAGCATCTGCCTTCGGCTCAGGTCATGATTCCAGGGTCCTGAGATGGAGCCCCACGTCTGGTTCCCTGCTCCATGGGCAGCCTGCATTTCTGTCTGCCACTGCCTGCTGCTTCCCCTGCTTGTGATCTCTCACTCTCTAAAATAAATAAATAAGTCTTAAAAGTGAGGGAGTACATGAAGATCCCTTTATTTAAAAAGGAATGAAGTGTGTATGGTAAGTGATAAAGCATTAAAGAGATTTCAGTGAAGGTAAAAATATTTTTATCAGTATATAAGATTCTTCTCTGATTCTATTTGCACATGAAAATCAAATTATTCTACCCGTTTCCCCTCTCCTAAAATATGATCTCTGCACCCCTCAAAAAAGGCTGGAGGAATATATTATCAAAATGTTTAATAGTTGTTGTATTGGGATCATGGAACTAATAATTTTTTAATTCCTGTTTTAAAATTTTTCTTCAGTGAATAGTATATTTTAACTATGAGGCACATAATAGAAGGGTTTTTTTGTTTTGTTTTTGTTTTTTTAAGGAAAAAAAAAAACCACCTTGGATGCCTGGGTGGCCCAGTCAGTTGGACATCCAACTCCTGATTCCAACTTAGGTCTTGATCTCAGGGTCATGAGTTCAGGCCCCACACTGGGCTCCACACTGAGCATAGAGTCTATTTAAAAAAAAAAAATCACAAAAACAAAACAGCACACCCCTTATAGTAAAAACTGTTGGTGAGATGTGGAGAAATTGGAACCCTTGTACACTGTTGGTAGGATGGTAAAATGGTCCAGCTGCTATGGAAAGTAGTTTGGAGGGTCCTCAAAAAACTTAAAATATAACTGTCATTTAATCCAGCAGTCCCACTTGCGTGTATGTATACACAAGAGAATTGAAAGCAGGTCTCCAAGAGATGTTTGCACACCCTCATTCCTAGCAGCAGTATTCACAGCAGCCAGAAGGTGGTTGAATGGATAAACAAGATGTGGTACATACACGCAGTGGAATATTACTCACCCTTAAAAAGGAAGGAGATCCTGTCACGTGATACACTAAGAGATGAACTTTGAGGTCATCATGCGAATTGTTTCATATGAGGCATGAAAAGACAGATGATTTCATTTATGCGAGAAACCTAAGTAGTTAGATTCACAGAAACACAGAATGGTAGTGGCTAGGAGTGGGGGGAAGGGGAGACGTCAAATGGGTACCGAGTTCCAGTTTTGCAACGTGAAGGAGTTCTTGAGATTTTTCACAACAATGTGAATGTACGTAACACTGCTGTATTGTAAAAATTGGGTAAGATGGTAAACGTTATGGTGTATTTTTTTAGGACTGATAAAAAAGAGAAAGAGGTGATCAAGGCAGTATAAGTTAAGAGGAGGTTATGCTGATGAGTGTATGGACCTTAGGGTTAACAGAGATAATGGTTTTAATGCAAATGAGAATGGGAAAAATCAAGGATACCCCTGCCTTCTCTTAAATAAAGACCCAAACCCTGTGTGGGTGTTTTAGTGATAATGCTGCACAAAGAACCCGAGCCAGGGCTTTGAGATTTAAGTGAACACTTTCAGACAGTTTGTGTTCTTGAGTTGTTCTCTCAGCTCTAGCAATAGATTAGCTAAACAGTAGGGTTTTTTTTTTTTTTAAAGATTTTATTTATTTGACAGAGGAAGAGACTTCAAGAGAGGAAACACAAGCAGTGGGAGTAGGAGAGGGAGAAGCAGGCTTCCCGCTGAGCAGGGAGCCCAACGCAGGGCTCGATCCCAGCACTCCAGGGTCATGACCTGAGCCAAAAGCAGACGCTTAATGACTGAGCCACCCAGGTGCCCCTAAACAAGTAGCTTTAAGTACACCTTAAATAGTTCAGTACTTTCAGAAATAAGACTAGCTAATTTAAATTCTTCAAGTAAAAATTTTGAGAAAATAATGTGTCGATAGCTTAACAACCCATAGGGATTGGGCATCTGTGTTAAGAGTCAATATTGAGTTATGACTATAGATTAATACTACATATATAATTAGCATCCAAGGAGTTGAATTGCAAAACAGCATTTGAAAGTAAAGAAACTACAATTTGGAACATGGGAAAAATTAAAACTAGATTTATTTCAATTATAGATTTAGAAGTCTAAAAAGGAAAAATGTATATTTGGAACACAGTGTCCCAGAAGATTTATTAATAGAACTTAATACACTCAGTCTTGCTGGAGATCTCAAATACATGTTAGCCTCTTTATGCATAAGCACAAAGGCCAAAAATTCCCTTGTTACCTGTCTGGTAGAGATTTGTATTATTTTTAATTTTTAAGTAAGATTTAATCAAAGAGATCATAGCTGAAAATTCAGAGTGGCCCTTAGAAAGTGAATGTAAAATTTCTTACTGTTAACAATTTCTTTAGGGAGTATGAGATCATAGAGTTTGCTATCGAGCGCCTCCCAAAGTTTATCTGTTTTTGGAATTATGTATTTTATATAAATTTTTGCATGTTAATTTTCAAAGGCACTTTCTTTATAAACAGGAAGTGGCTTTGGGGAGAATGAAATAAAAATGTAGTAGTTTAAAATAATTGAAATCTCAGAAGTTAATTTTTTTGTCCAGTGAATAGTTTTATGAAACCCCTCATTTTGAAATCAGAGAACTTATATTTCCAAGCTGGAACCTGCCTAAAAATGCTGCTTTTCTAGGCATTGTGGTCATTCTACCGAAAATTTTTGTAATGTATATGGTTTTATGTTAAGGTTCTATATCAGCTTGTAAATTATAAGTTGTGGGTTTATAGGAAGTAAAATATAAAAACATCTCATCCCTTGGGGAATGACTGGCTTTACTATCTCCCTTCGAAAGATAAAGTCACTGCGGTTGCTTTTGTGTACAAGCCTCTATTCATGCTTCTCCCCATGTCTCAAGTGCTTCCTTCCTACCAAAACTATCCCCTTTCTCTCAAGATTTGGAAGTTATCACCATTTCAGCAAAGTCTTCCCCTCCCACTTTGTTAGCCCAGCTCTGAGAGCACTTCGTGCATTGAATCAAGCCTTTCGGTCAGGGCTGTCCTCTAGCCGGGAAGCTCTTCCGGGTCAGGGACTGTCCTAAACCACATTCAGCTTCTTGGCTCGGGGATCCAGCCAAGCATCTGGACTTCGCTTACATATTTCCTTAGTTTTGTCTATACACTCATTTACTTAGAAACTACAACCTCAACATAACTTACTCCCCGGGCTTTGCGTGGTAAGAGAGAGAAATTCTTCAGGCATAGATGAGGAACATGTTGCTTTTTATCTTTTGTGAAGAATTCACAGTCTTGCTCTGCTCCCATCATCCTTCTCACGTGAGTTCTAGTACAGGCCCCTGTGAGGTATGGCAAATCATGCAGATACACAAATCTCCAGGGGAGAGTTCTGTGGGAGTTTGTTGTGTTTTTCTGCACTTACTGCATATGTGCTTGTACTCTTCTTTGTCCCCTTCTTTAGTGAAAGTCCCAATCAGTAGGGTTCTAGTTAAATCAAGACTTTGCCACACTGGAGAAAGGGAAGTTGAGAAATGAGTCAGAAAGGGTGATGACAGAATATTCCAGATGCAGAAAGCTCCCACCTGGGTATAGTGTTGCCCTCTACCCTTAGATAAATCAAGGTACCTAAGTGGCTTTCCAAGGTTATTAATATCTCCTCCTTCCCATTACCCACTCGATCCCTATCCCTGACTTCTGGAAATGAGAAGGGAATACGATGGGGAGCAGTCCCAGGAATGAAGTTTATAAGCACGTTTCTGAAAAAGAGCCCCTTTTTCTAAGCTGGACCCCTGACCCTAATGTGTCCCAAAGGCTCCTGTTTCCTTTCCCGCTACATCAGGAGTGGGGCCGGGGGAAAGCCACAGGGCAAATAGCACTACCAACCATGTGTGTACTGTGCATGAGAGATGGGGCCAGGCACTGTGAGGCACCTTGAGCCCAATCCATTTTAACTTGTATCCCTGGAACCTTAAGGCTTGTTGGTTTTCCCCCAACCGTGGGAGGCAGTTTCCTGGCTTTGCACATAGGCAGGAGGACTGTGCATCAGTCTCTATATTTGCAGGCCGTGGAGATCCCAGAGTCAAGGCCTGGGGACTGACCAGGGCACTTGTCAGCAGGACCTGAACTTGAGCAGGAGAAGGGTGCACTTCCTAGACTGATCAGAAAGCCCATCAGGGAGGATCAGTCTGTCCTTGCCCCTTGCCATCGTTACTGCCCTTGAATACTTACAGGCCGCTGAACAGAGAGGACCCGGACAAAATTAAGCAGGACATCTCCCTTCAGAAATAGGCATTGGGACTTTCTCCCAGGCGCTCGTTCCCATTTTTAGAACTTTGAAAGAGGCCAAAAGGGCAGAATATTGATGGCCCTTCCAGACAGCTCGCTTAACCTGGGCTGTGAGGCTGTCAGGGTGGGGGCAGCTTGCGGGGGGTGGGGCGCAGGGAGGAGGCGGGAGGGGGCTTGTGTCGGCACTTGCTGCTGAGCTAAACACAAAGGCATGGTGAAGTGTGCTGCCCAGGGCCCTTTCCCAGAGGCGAGTAGGCTCCAAGAAACCCTATCACAAGATAAAGACTCATTAGTAAGGAGCCAGACAGAGGACGGAGACTGAGTTTTATTTGTCTGCTCCTTTGTTTCCAGTGAAAAACAAAAGTAACAAAGCTCATGGACTCCAAACATATGACCATCAACAGAGGAGACTCTTGGATTTATTTCTGGACCTATCACTTACAAGCGCTCATTCCTCTTTCTTTCTTTTTTTTTT